>PVKU01005841.1:0-115297 GCA_004027475.1 Anoura caudifer | reverse complement strand
CCTCCCCTATCTCCCTCTCCCCTCCCCATTTCCCTCCCCCTCCTCCCTCCTCTCTCCTCTCTCTTCTCCCTCTCTCCAATCTATTCTCCTCATTTGCAGCCAGAGTGATCTTTCTGAAACAAATAGAATCATGTCAGTTTTCCTTGCTTAAGGATCAAGTACAAACTCATAAGTGTGGCTTACAAAGGCTTCTCAATCTGGCTCTGGGTACATACCCAGCCTCATCTTATATCACCTATGCACCTCCCTCCCCCTTTGCATAGATCTCCATCTACACAGAAATATTTTCCATGCCATGAACAAAACCTCTAATTTTTTTTCTACTTTTTTCTACAACCTCTTTTTTCATTCTCTACTTTTGCAGCTGCTATTTTGTCTGATTTGGCCTTCTCTCTTGCCCTTCCACAAACCCCTTATGCAAAATAACATTATGCATAAGGCTATACCCTGCCCAACTCATTCTTTCAAGGCATCTTCTCTGTGAAGCCTGCTCTTTCTTCCATGTTTCAATGAGAGTTTGTATAAGATGATTTATTTATGTAGTTAGCTCTTTTATACAGTATCAATTCTGTAGAAGGTGGGATCTGAATTGTATTCATCTTTATAGTCTCAGATCCTAGCACAGAGCCTGGCACAAGGTAAATCCTCAATTAATATTTGTTGAATGAGATAATCAATACATTCCTCATTCTTCTCACATTTAAAACACTCCCCCAACCCTGGAAAGATTCAATTTTCTTGAGAACTTTGTTCCTGAAGATTAAACAATTAGTGGAGTATTCTTATCCTCCTTCCTTAGATTTGTACAGAGAGGTGAGAACCTCCTTGTCTCAGGAGGTTAAGATGTAGGGAGGGACACTACTGTGACTACATATAACACACGTGGTTGGCCTGGTTGAGTGGACCACATGGCTCGGCCCTTCTGCAGTCTCCTGTTGGGCTTGGCTGTCCTCAGGAAACCCACGCTCCCCTGAGGCCCTATAATAAGCATCTATTCCTGCAGCAATGCCTGCCCTTGTGCAGGCCTGTCTGTGACTGGGTGTGTGGGTTTAATTGTGGCTTTTTGTGGCAGGAAAGGGAGGGGGGAGGAGGTTCAGGGCAGATATTAGAAAACCCATCTGTTTCCTGGTCTAAGCTTTAGATTTCAATCGGCTTTATCAGACACAACGCAGACACTTTCATCTCCATCTGCCTTACTCCTGTGACTGTCTCTTGATTGGTCTCAACTTGAAGCTGGTGGGGAAGGAATTGGGACAAGAATATTGTTTATTCCCTCCTCCCAAATCCCTATAATTATTCTTTTATTCTATAATGACGATATCAGTAGTTATTCAAATCCCAACCATCTGGAGGAATCTTCAGCCACATAGTAGTTTGGAGAGAGGTTATACTTTATGGTAAAGGGATGACTACGATAGAGCCTTGTATGTGGGAAGTACTATTTAAATGAATGAATAATAAAGGGGTTTGTGGGCAGCAAGTTATAGTTTAAACTCAGTAACCAGAGGCAAGAGAAGAAATGGATTTTCCATTTTCATCTATCAGATGTGCAAAGACCAGAAAGTTTCATAATCCACTGTACTGGAGAGGGCGAGGGAAAAGAAACAATCTCATATATTGCTGGTAGGCATGCACTTTGTTAAAAAATAATCAATGTAGGGCAATTTGGGAGTATCTATTAAAAATACATATGCACATGGCTTTTGACCCTGCAATTCTATTTCTGGAAACGTATCCTGTGGATATATGAACATGCAAAATGCCGTTGTCTACAAAGGTATTCATTGTCACGTCACCCACAGTAACACAAATTTGGAAATATTATAATGCCCCATGGCTAGAACACGTGTTAAATATATGATGGTGCATACCAATGGATTCTTTTTAGCTATAAAGAAAAATGAGGATGCTCCTCGTATATCACTATGGAATGACTTCCAAGATTGTTTTCAGTATTGGTATATAAAAGCCATCACGGTATACAATATATGTAATATTAAAAAAGAGTGAGAGAAAATATATTTGTTTGCATTTTTTTCCTGAAAATATACAATAGAAACTGATAACATTGTTTGCCTCTGGGAAGGGAATCCTGATGGCTGGGAAAACAAGGTTAGGAGAGAGACTTTGCTTTATACCATTTGTACCTTTTCAATTTTAAATAATGTGAATGCTTAGTTAAATTAAAAAATATATACACATGTGAACTTTGCTTTTTATTTTAGATCAAAAGAAAACATTTTCATGCATCGGGAAGAAAACTGGCATTAGTGTCCTTAGTCTACCACCTCAGGAGGATGTTGGGGAGCAGAATTAACAATGTGGGCTAGAAGGGACAAGGACTGCTTAGTGTGCTTGGCGATGGTCGCTGTGCAGGCTCTGAGGTCCAAGTGCTTAGATTTGAATTCAGGCTCTGGGCTTTCTGTCTGACTGTGGGCAAGTTCTCTCTTTAAGTTTCAGTTTTCTTTTTAAATAAGGAACAATAATAGTATCCAATTCACAGGATTGCTGTGAGGATGAAATGAAAGATTATGTGTATAGCCTGCATAGAATGGGTTCCCATGTGATTCTGTCTTAGCTTAGAATCACATTCAAAGAAAAAAACAAGTCAATAGAGAAACTCAATCAAAAGCAGTTCAAGTATTTATTGTAGTTTCTTAAGAAAATTCCAAAAGGATAGTATATGCATAATAAATAGCTAAACTTTAAAAATATTTTCTGCCTTAAGTGTGTTCACCCCCCACTTGCAACAGAGAGTAGCTGTACTTGAAATCTTTCTTTATTCCACTTCCAACTGCCAACTAAAACTTCTCATGCTCTCTCTGCCATGCTTTCCTGAAGCTATTCTCTTCCTGCCAGGCATTTTCTCCATCTCAAATATAAATCTCCTTGCTTCTCAGACTTACAGTATTTTCCCCCAATCTGTGGATGAAGGTTCACAAACTGAGGAGATGCGGAAATGCCAAGTGAACCAAGTCAGAATTTTACTGGGAGAAATGGGGTGGTCAGATGTAGAAGGGATGGAAAAAAGGCTTTAAAATAGTCTTACAATAATAATATTTAGCTCCTGTTACACATGTAAGGAATTTATAACATGGCCTGGCATATTATAAGCTCTCAATAAATTTTGGCTATTAATATTTTTCATAATAATCACTTTCCCATAGCCCGATAGTAATAACAACATTGCCATGTACTGAGAGTCCGCTATGTGTCAAGCACTGTTCTGGCATTTTACTTGCATTAACATTTCCTATGACTTTCACAACAACACTGTGAACACAGGTCTTTCATAACCCTCACTTCACAAACGAGGAGACAGACGTAGAGAAGTGCAGTGACTTGGTTAGAGTGACAAAGGTGGGGAGAGAGGGGGTCAGGACATGATGGCAAGCAGTCTGACTTCAGTTCCCATGTTAACTACCAGGTAGCATTGCTTCCAAGTCAGGTTCTCTGTTTTAATGTAGCTGTCAGGAGCCCAGCCAATCTGATCCGTCTACACTGGAAGTTTTCCAAGGGTTTTCTTCTGCCAGTTTCCATAGCCCTTAGTGGTCCCAAATGAGATGTGAGCAAATAAAAAGGGGGGAGCGGGCACCTTCATGTTCCTGGGAAGACAATGGCTGTTATTGTTGTTGCCTTAATTCTTTGGATGCCTAAGGTTTCTGACTGTGGACCAGAGCAAGATCCATGCCAGTGAATTCTTAATGAATGTGTTTGATGGTTCTCTCTGTTGCCTCCCTAGTTGCCCATCTACTAAGAAAAATAATGCCAGTGCTAACCAGATCAATAAATGTCCTTAACACAAGTCAGCTTAACCTGGGGGGTACACTAGAATATTTGTTTCACAGTTGCTAGTGCAGCAGGAACTGTATTCTCAACATATCAAAGCATTTTCATTCCTTGCTATCAGGTTGTCCTGGCACCGAATCTATCAAATCAGGGGAAGAGGGGAGACCACCCAGAATAAAGAGTCTTGGCTTAGCTTTGGGTTTCACGTTAGATTTGTTCTATGAAAAGTGAGAGAGTCTTCAAATTCATGCTTTGCTAAGAGAGAAAACTGTTTTCCAAATTCCAGAAAGCTTCCATCTGTATATCAAAAGTAAACCTGGAGGCCTGAGATAGAGTGTTACTATTTTGAGCCATGAGGTAGAGAAGAGAGAATATTCCATAAGGAAAGTTCCCAGACAGTTGGAAATAGAAGATCCTTCTAGATCAGGGAGGTAGAGCTGAGGAGAGAAGAGAAAGGAAATGCAGTCATGTTCTGGTTCTGTCTTCAGAGCTCAGACCTCTTGGTGAAGGGAGGGCAGTGTGAGTAGAGGAAGCGATAGGTAGTAAACACATCCCAGTCAAGCTGAGGGGGAGTTGACGTGGAGGGGCCTGGACTCTCACTCCACCTTCAGAGCTCGAAGGGAGACCACCTCACATGGTGCTACAGGCTGAGGTGGGCAGACCCACAGAGAGGGAAAGGGCACATGATGTGGTCATCAAAGGAGCCTGTGCTCTGGCCCCATGCTGTGCCACCGTGTGTTTCAGAGGGAGATGTGGTCAAGAGCTGAGGGACTGGCTCAGTAAGCTTGCTGACAGAGGTCACCAAGGCAGAAGCTGGAAAGGTGGTTGCTGGGATTGGGGATCAAATTGGAGCTATAGCCAGACCATAGGGCACTTGTGGAGCTAGTGGTCACTGAGGGGTGCCTCCTCAGAAGAGGCTGTGGAGGCTGAGGTCCCTGGGAGCAAGAACTATGTGGGGGCACTGCCAGAACAGATGTTGAGTCACGCTGGCCTTGGGCACTTCGGCAATGACAGCAGCGATGACCTGTGCAGGAGAAGCAGCAACCAGAGGAGAATGTGGCACCAGGCCTTTCTTCCATTTCCAGGAAGACACTGTGCTTCTCGCCACACCTGGAAAAAGGGTGTGTGAGTTCTTGAGCAGGGGAGACACCCTGTAAAACTGAGCAGTTACTGATAATGATTCAGTTTATGCTGATGAGACTACTTAAAGCCACAAGAAACTGGGTTCTTCCCTCATTTTTCCCAGCTCCCATGATAATAGAATCAGAAATTCTGAGTGAGTTATAGAAAAATGTAAAGTATGTGTGTGTGCATATATGCAAATGCTGACTTCAGGTGATGGTAGGGGAAAACAAATGTTATGAACTGAATCGTGTTTTGTCACCCATCGTCCCCAATTTATATGTTGAAATCTTAACTCCTACTATTTGGGATGTGACCTTGATTGGAGATAGGGTCTTTTAAGAGTTGGTTCAAATAAAATGAAGTCGTGTAGGTGGACCCTAATCCAATATGACTGGTGTCCTTATAAGAAGAGATCAGGACACAGACAGACACAACAATGGACGACCATGTGAGGACACCAGGAGAAGACAGCCATCTGCAGGGCAAGGAGAGATGCCTCTGGAGAAACTCACCCAGCCCACACCTTGGACTTCCAGCTTCCAGAACTGGAATAAATGTGAGAAAACACAATTTCTGTTGTTTATGCCACCTAGTCAGTGGTATTTGGTTGTGGCAGCCCTAACAGTTGCAGAGATTCAGAAGTAAGTTATTAGTGTATTGGAGATCAGAAATAAAGGAAGCAACATAGGATGGTGGAGAGGCCTGGTGTACTGCATAGTAGTTCATTTAGGGCTCGGAGATAGCTCAAATACATACTACTTGATTAACTTAGTGAGCTTGGGGTTTTCCCCTGATTTTCCAAACCAATATACACCCAGGATGCAATATAAAACAGTTCTCCCTTTCACAGCTTTTCCTCCTATCTTTAGAGAGTAATAATAATTTATGCTGGGCAAAAACAGAGTGATGCTGATATTATAGGGGGAGCTATCTGTGACCCCATGAAGAGAGGAGGTGGTGACTGGTGCTGATGTTTGGTTGGGAATCGAGGATGAGATGATGGTGGAGGAAGATGAAAATAACAGCTTCTGCCCACCCCCCAGTGAAAAGAAAATGGTGAAAACTTTGTGGCTCAGACCATTTCCTCCAGCTCCCAGGAAGTCATTTACTCCAAAATATCTTTATAAACAGTCTGGGTTTTATCTGTTCCTAAGATACCATTTGCTCCATTTTCTTAGCACTGTGACAGGCACTACTAGACTAAAAACACATTGTGATTTATGATATCCATAAATCACAGAGCCAAACATTATGATTAAATCTTGTGCTTACAGCTAAGAAGTCAAAAGGGGTTGGTAATCATTTAAAATGTTGGATTGTGGTCCATGCATCAAAAATGTATGATTTTGCACAACCTAGGGCCAATGTGAAGGTGTTTGTAAAACTGCACGCTGTACCCACATATCACCCAGCAAGGCCCCATTGGGATCTGTGTCCCTGGGCCTGCACAGATGGTTCATGATGAGGCTCAGAGAACATTGTTGTCACCTTAACATTTTTCTCCACTGTTCCCCCTCAAGTTGGGAACCATATGGAGAAAGCAAATATTGCAGTTGAACAGTGAATATGGCATTGGATCAGTTACCCGACCAGAGGTCATTCTTACTTTGTTCCAGAAGACATGACATCTCAAGACACCATTAATTAAAACTTCATCTGTTTTGTGATAATCCCTTTCTTTTGCTTTATGTCTCCCCATCCCTGTCATATCAGCAATTAAACTATGTTACAATGGTGATGCTGTCACTAATTAATTTCTCCTCGCATTGATGGAGACCTTTGGCTAGTGTAGCGTATTAAAAATAAAAAAGACCCCAAATGCCAGCCTTCCATCTGTCCCTGATGCTCTGGGATTTCCTTCAGTCACATTTTCTTTTTACTTTTCACTGGAAGATGGTGGGCTGACAGGCTTGTAAAACTACATCTTTTCTCTTTAAATAGATAGAGCATGCATGCTTTTTGTTTGTTTGCTTGCTTCTTTGGAGTAATAAAATCTCAGTTTGGTTCCTGAGGGCCATGCTGTACTGTGCTCCCATTTGTAATCTGTCTGAGTGGATAGGCAGGAGCATAGAGACATTGTAGTGGGTGCATTTTGAGGAAGAGGCCAGGATCACAACCACAGCTTAGTATTTCCCCTGAAGGGTTGAGGTCAACTTGACACGTCTTTATCAAGCAGAGCTGAGCTATGTTGGTGCTGCTAGGCACAGAAAGAAAAGTGAGAGCACCAGGAGAGTCCTGTCCATGTCGGGTAATAAGTCCTGACCTAGGAAATTTGTCTTTGGAATGAGGTGTTAATTTTGCATTGGTTGTCATCAACAGACCATGTCAACAATAACAATTCAGAGAGGGGCAAAAGCTCCTGGCACACATATTAACCCCGGAAGACTCAGGGATAGCAACAAGGAACTTGGTAACCAAGAAATAAAATCCATTCATTTTAGATTAATTTATGAGACTGAATATTCCGAGCTATTTTTTCCCCTCTATAAGTTTGAACTATTTGGTAAAACTCGTATTTTCTTAGGGGTTAGTCAAGTGAATTAGGCACATCTTTTGGCTAACAGCTAGCAAGATGCTATCTAATCTCTTATGTAGAGTGACACAATTTAATTACCAGTTCTAAAGGAAGTGTCATAATGTTTTATGTCTAATTAGCATATTTTTCTCCAGATGCAGATGTCTTTTTTGATTCAAATAATGTTGAACTAAGTGTTCAAATAAATAAATCTTTATTGGTTACTTCTCAGTTAGCTCCCTTATGGGTAGCAGAAGGGCAAGTAATATGATTCCCATTTTGCAGATGGAGCTGAGACTTAGAAAAAAATTGCTGAACTAAGGAGAAGAAAAATTTGTTTTCTGAAGGCAACAAAACCCAAGATAGCATGATTAATACTGAGATATAACACTTGTTTCCCCTTTATTGTAATTAATGTGTTCTTTGTAGAAAAAAATGGAAAATTCAAACAAACTTAATGAAGAAAATAAGAACCATCTATAATTTTACAACCCACAACTCTGTATTATTACAATGGATTTCCTTCATGAATACATACAAATATAAGACTGTCATAAATACTTCTTTAAAATTGGATTGTGCTAAATATGCAATTTTATATTCCACTTTTCTTAGTTAGTATTATATCATAAATATAATAGTGCAAACTTTTAGTGCTGCCTATACCTAGCTATCCTCTCCTCCTGGCACAGAGTAGGATTGTATTTTTTCACTCATCTGTAGGTTGGTGGAGCTATGACTAATCCTGGCCAATGGGCTGTGAGCAAAAATAAGGTGTGTTGCTTCTGGACTGAACATGCAATGCCTGTGTGGGACAGTGAAGTGGTCTCTTTCTCTGCTAAGACAGTTGACATATGTTCCTTTGAGAGTCCGGGGCCCTGGGTGATGACATGGAGAGTGCCTCCCTGTCCTTGCCTGCTTAATTTCATTTGGATGTGGAATATGAGCATGAAAATTTTTTTGTTGTGCTAAGCTACTGAGATTTTGAAGTTACTACATCATAACCTAGCTTGGCCCAATGAAGACAGAATTTTCTTATGTCAAGAATTCTCTTGAAAACTTGATTTCTAATGGCAACAATTTTTCATTATATGCATATTTTAAATTTTATTTAGTTATCTTCCTATTGTTAAGTGTTCATTTGTTTTACACTTTTCTCTTTCTGTTTTTTTTTTTTTTTTAATAGCACAGCTGTGAAACTCTCAAATGCTTATCTGATGTATTCTCATGAGGAATTTTTATAAATGGAGTTGTTAGGTCAGAAAATATAAATGTTTTTGAGGCCCTGGATACTAATTGACAAACTTCTCTCCAGAGACATCTTTCAAGTTTATACTTCCTTTGGTAGCACACAAGAATGCCCAATGCCCATTTCAATGCACTGTTGCCAAAACCATGTCTTAGACATTTAGGTGTTTTATTTTACAATTTTAAAGGAAAAGTAATAGTCATTTATTTGTTTAACAATGAGGTTTGAAGTTTCTTTAAATGCCCTTTTGCCTATTTGTACATTTCATGAATACTATAAAGTAGAACCTAACCTACTGAGGGGACTTTGTCTTTTTTTTTTTTTTATTGATTTGTAACTGACATTCTAACTTTTAAGATTATTGTTGATTTAAATATTTTGATTTATGATATAGTTTCAGAGAGAAGAATGGGATAGATTTGTAAGGGATAGATGTTCCTTAGAGTTAATATTATTTTTTGGAATGAGGGGAAGAGAAAGGGAAAACAGCTACTCCTGGCACCTCCCTTTCCTCAGGGATGCTCTCTGAAAAGCCATCCTGTGCATAAAAAAGGGACAGTCATGCAGGTGCAGAGGGTGCTAGGGGAAGTCAGGGGGATTGCTGAGTACAGCTTGAGGCTATATACTGATTAGCTTAACAACTGAGGCAGGTCTCTAGGAGCTCTATGAGACTTCAGATGACCCTCCCCAGGGCCTGGTGCACAGCCAGTTCTTTCTGTGTACACACAGGCACAGCAGAAGGGGCCACACACTTGGATCGCTGATAGTTCAAATAGGTTAACCAGGGTCAGTCACAAGCAATGTCTGACAAAGGCCTACACCAGAGTCTTTGCAGATCTACCTAATACACCAAAACAAATACAAAGTAGCAGCCAAAATGAGAAGACAGAGAAATAGACCCAAATGAAAGAACAAGCGAATTATCCAGAAAAAAAGAGCTAGATTAAATGGAGGCAAGCAATTTATGAGATACAGAGTTTAGAGTCATGATTATAAGGATACTCAACAGCATGAAAAAAGACACAGAAACTATAAAAAAGACCAGTCAGAAATAAAGAATGCAATATCTGAAATAAATAATATACTGGAAGTAACAAACAGTAGGTTAGATGAACCAGAGGACTGAATCAGTGATTTGTAAGACAAGGTAGAACAAAACACCCAGGCAGAACAGCAAAAAGAAAAAAGAATTTTATTTTATTATTATTATTTTTAAAAATCTTTTTGAAGTTTTTTTTAAACATTTTATTTATTTATCTTTAGAGGGGAAGGGAAGGAGAGAGGGAGAGAAATATCAATGTATGGTTGCCTCTTGTGCATCCCTTGCCAGGAACTGGCCTGCAACCCAGGCATGTGCCCTGACAGTTTGGCATGTGCCCAAACTGTGATCCTTTGGTTCACAGGCCTGCACTCAATCCACTGAACTACACCAGCCAGGGCAAAAGAATTTTAAAAAGTAAGAAAGCTACTTCTGGCCAAGATGGAGGTGTAGGTAGACATGCTGTGCCTCCTTGCACAACCAAAAGAAGGACAGCAACAAATTTAAAAACAAAAAGCAACCAGAACTGACAGAAAATTGAACTATATGGAAGTCTGACAACCAAGGAGTTAAAGAAGAAATATTCATCCAGACCAGTAGGACTCACACCAAGGCAGCGGCTGGAGGACTGGGCAGTCCCACATTTGAGTGCACATAAACTGGGAGGAACAACTGTGGAGAGAGACAGACCACACAACCCTGTGTTCTAGCACAGGGAAATAAAGCCTCAAAGCCTCTGACTGAAAACACCTGTGGGGGTTGGGGCAGCAGCAGGGCCCAATTTGGTTATGGGTATTGAGGGAAGTGACTGAAAACTGGCAAAGAGCAGAGCAAGTGGCACTGTTCCTTCCTGGACCCCTTACCCCATAGAGCCTCACTACACAGTGATGTGGGTTTCCCCAACCTGGTGAACACCTAATGCTCTGCCCCTTACTAAGTAACAGGCATACTGAGACAAAAACAAAAAAATGGCCCAAATGAAAGAACAGATCAAAGCTCCAGAAAAAATACAACTAACTGATGAAAAAAATGCCAACCTATCAGATTCACAGTTCAAAACACTGGTAATCAGCATACTCACAGAATTGGTTGAATGTGGCCACAAATTAGAGGAAAAAATAAAGGCTGTAAAAAGTGAAATAAAGGAAAATATACAGGGAACCAATAGTGGCGGGAAAGAAACCAGGACTCAAATCAACAGTTTGGACCAGAAGGAAGAAAGAAATGTTCAACCAGAACAGAATGAAGAAACAAGAATTCAAAAAAATTAGGAGAGGCTTAGGAATCTCCAGGGCAACTTTAGATCTTCCAATATCTGAATCATAGAGGTGCCAGAAGGAGACGAGGAAGAGCAAGAAATTGAAAGCTTATTTGAAAAAATATTGAAGGAGAACTTCCCCAATCTGTCCAGGGAAATAGACTTCCAGGAAGTCCAGGAAGCTCAGGGAGTCCCAGAGAAGCTGGACTCAAAGAGGGACACACCAAGGCACATCATAATTGTATTAGTCAAGATTAAAGATAAGGAGAAAATCTTAAAAGCACCAAGAGAAAAGGAGACAGTTATACCTACAAAGGAGTTCCCATTAGACTATGAGCTGATTTCTCAAAAGAAACCTTGCAGTCATGAAAGGCAAGGACCTACTTCCAAGATTACTCTATCCAACAAAGCTATTATCTAAAATGGAAGGGCAGATAAAGCACTTCCCAGACAAGGTACTCTTCAGCAGTAAAATAGAAGATATTTTACACTTTGCAACAGTTTGGTTGGATCTGGAGAACATTATGCTAAGTGAAATAAGCCAGTTAAAGGAAAGCAAATACCATATGATTTCACTCATATGTGGAATCTAATGAATAAACTGAACTAACTAGGAAAATGAGGTCAGACTCATAGATAGCAGGAGGACAGCTAGTGGTGGTGGAGGAGGTTAGGGGGTGGAAAGATTGAGCAACAAGGAAAAAGGATTCATGGATATGGACAATCATGTGGTGATTGCTGGTGGGAGGAGGGTATAAAGGGAGTAAATGGTAATGGAAAAAAGTAGAATAAAGAAAAAAAGAAATTACTATTCTGATACACACGCACACATTATCTATATAAAATATGGGACATTATTTTAAAAAATGATCCACTGTTTATCTGGAATTAAAATTGAATCAAACATCCTGTATTTGTTACATCCGGCAACTACCCTAACAGAGATGGAGGTGCTGACTCTGGGTGGCCCTTGCTTTGGCCTCTTGATTCCTGAGAAGGGCATGGCCAGAGGAGAGTGGGAGTGGGGCCTCTGGAGTGTGGGGCCCAGAACAGGGACTTTGGTTGCTAGTTCTAAGGACTGCAATGCTTAGAGATGTTGTGAGGGTTAAATTAAATAACAGATATAAAATGACTTCACAAATTGTGGCTTTTATTGTTGTGAATCTCTCCTGTGTGTGAAGAGTGGTAAATTTACCTTAGGACTGGAATAACAGTTGATTGGCCCATGGGTTACACAGAAAAGGATTACATTTAAAAAAATTCTCATTCTTGAATAGACATTTGGATACATTGTATATAGATGCTGTTTAGAATTCCATACTCTCTTGTTGACTTAATTTTTTTCTTTTGGTCACATATGCATGGCCTGTTAGCTTACTTGGATATTTGGGCCTCAGATTCTCTAGTTCCATTGTGTGCATTCAATTCTTGCACAATAAAAGAACAGGTTTCTGTAGCATCTTTCATTCAAACTCTGGGTTCCCTGAAGGGCCTCTGCTAGCTTTTGTTTTATGGAACGCCACACGCTTAATCTTTCTCGAATTGCTTCATGGCTGTCTGCAGAGTTGGCATTATTCACTTCAGAAGGGCAGGGACCTGGTTTTGTTCTGCATTCCCTCCACATTCAGCTCTGAGGCTGGCGAGTTGCTGGTGTTTGTCGTTCAACAAATAGTTGATTGATTGAGTGGATCACCAAAGGAGCAGGGTTGTCTCTTTGGGACCTCTGCTTCTATTATCAATGCAGGTACTATAGATGGAATTTGTATAATGGATGCCTGAACTTTTTAATGTGCCAGGGCCTCTCCTACCATCATGTTCTTGCTTAATTAACAAATAATTATTGAGTGTGTCCTACGTGCCAGGCATTGGGTGGAACACAAAGACAGACAATTCCTGCCTTCAAGGAGCTTGTAGTCAACTAGGCAGACAGAAGTTCAAAGAATTAACTTGCAATGACATCATGCTATGATGGAAGAAATGATAAAGTAAGAGAAAGGTGAAAGAAGGCAGGACTGGCTGAAAACACATGGTATCCCAGGCTGGTTAATCATTTGACATTCTGCACACTAATATTCCTTCAATGTCTGTTAACCTGTAATCAGCGTGGATATAGAGAAAAAGATTCTCTATTAATAAAAACTTTACTTTTTCCTTCTTGTTCAGAATAAGAGATTTCTGACAGACACTGACTAGAGCAGAACAATTTAACATTTTGGATCTGCAGTTTATTTATTTATTTATTTAAAATTTATTTTAATTGTTGTTCTTGTACAGTTTTCTGCCTTTTAATCCCAACTCCCCACCTCCCTCCCATTTCCACCCCCCTAGTTTTTATCCATGTGTCCTTTATAGTTGTTCCTGTAAACCCTTCCCCTTTTCCCCTGAAATTCCCTCCCCTCTCCCCTCTGGTGACTGTCAGTCTGTTCTCAATTTCAGTGTCTTTGGTTATATTTTGCTTGTTTGTTTGTTTTGTTGATTAGGTTCCTGTTAAAGGTGAGATCATATGGTATTTGTCTTTCACCTCCTGGCTTATTTCACTTAGCATAATGCTCTCCAGTTCCATCCATGCTGTTGCAAAGGGTAGGAGCTCCTTCTTTTTTTCTGCTGCATAGAACTCCATTGTGTAAATGTACCATAGTTTTTTGATCCATTCATTTACTGATGGGCACCGAGGTTGCTTCCAACACTTGGCTATTATAAATTGTGCTGCTATGAACATTGGGGTGCATAGATTCTTTTGGACTGGTGTTTCAGGGTTCTTAGGATATAATCCTAGCACTGGGATTGCTGGGTCAAAAGGTAGATCTATTTTTAGTGTTCTTAGAAAATTCCATACTGCTTTCCATAGTGTTTGTACCAGTCTGCAATCCCACCAACAGTGCACTAGGGTCCCCTTTTCTCCACATCTTCTCCAACACTTGTTTGTTGCTTTGTTTATGATGGCCATTGTGGCTGGTGTGAGGTGGTATATCATTTTGGTTTTAATTTGCATTTCTCTGATAGCTAGCAATATTGAGCATCTTTTCATGTGTCTCTGGATCCTCTGTATGTCCTCCTTGGAGAAGTGTCTGTTCAAGTCCTTTGCCCATTTTTAAATGGGTTGCTTATCTTCTTAGAGTGGAGTCATATAAGTTCTTTATATATTTTGGAGATTAAACCCTTGTCTGAGGTATCATTGGCAAATATGTTTTCCCATACAGTCAGTTCTCTTTTTATTTTAATACTGTTTTCTTTAGCCGTGCAGAAGCTTTTTATTTTGATGAGATCCCATTCGTTTATTCTTTCCTTTATGTCCATTGCTTTAGGGGACATATCAGTAAAAATGTTGCTGTGCAAAATGTCTGAGATTTTCCTGCCTATATTCTCCTCTGGGACTTTAATGGTGTCATGGCTTATATTTAAATCTTTTATCCACCTTGAATTTATTTTTGTGTATGGTGTAAGTTGGTGCTCAAGTTTCATTTTTATGCACATAGCTGTCCAGTTCTCCCAACACCACTTGTTGAAGAGGCTATTTTTACTCCATTTTATGTTGCTGCCCCCTTTGTCAAATATTAATTGACCATAGAGAATTGGGTTTATTTCTGGGCTCTCTGTTCTGTTCCACTGGTCCATGTGCCTGTTTTTATGCCAGTACCAGGCTGTTTTGATTACAGTGGCCTTGTAATACAGTTTGGTATCAGGTATTGTTATCCCTCCTACTTTGCTCTTCTTTCTCAAAATTGCTGCAGGTATTCAGGGTCGTTTATGGTTCCATATAAATTTTTGAAGTGTTTGTTCTATGTCTGTGAAATATGCCATTGGTACTTTAATAGGTATTGCATTGAATTTGTAAACTGCTTTGGGTAGTATGGACATTTTGATGATGTTGATTCTTCTGATCCATGAACACGGTGTATGTTTCCATTTGTTTATGTCTTCTTTGATTTCTTTCTTCAGTGTTGTGTAGTTTTATGCATACAGGTCTTTAACCTCCTTGGTTAGGTTTATTCCTAGGTATTTTATTTTTCTTTTTGCTGTATCGAATGGGATTTTTTTCTTGATTTCTGCTTCTGCTGTTTCATTGTTGGTATACAAAAATGCCTTTGATTTCTGGATATTGACTTTGTATCCTGCTGTTTGACCAAATTCATTTATTGGGTTGAGCAGCTTTTTGGCCGAGTCTATAGGATTTTCTATGTACACTATCATGTCATCTGCAAACAATGATAGTTTTGTTTCTTTCTTTCCAATTTGGATGCCTTTTATTTCCTTTTCTTGTCTAATTGCTGTGACTAAGACTTCTAATACTATATTGAATAGAAGTGGTGAAAGTGGACATCCTTGTCTTGTTCCTGATCTTAGTGGAAAAGATTTTAGTTTTTGCCTGTTGAACATGATGTTGGCTGTAGGCCTTTCATATATTGCCTTTATTATGTTGAGGAATGCTCCCTTTATTCCTACTTTGCTGAGTGTTTTTATCATAAATGTGTATTGTACCTTATCAGTTGCTTTTTCCACATCTATTGATATGATCATGTGATTTTTGTCTTTGCTTTTGTTTATGTGATGTATTACATTTACTGATTTGGGAATATTGAACCATCCTTGCATCCCAGGATGAATCCCACTTGGTCATGGTGTATGATCTTTTTAATGTATTGTTGGATGCAGTTTGCCAATATTTTGTTGAGGATTTTAGCGTCTATGTTCATCAGCAATGTTAGCCTGAAGTTTTCTTTCTTTGTTGTGTCTTTATCTGGTTTTGGGAGTAGGATGATGCTGGCTTCATAGAAAGAGTTTGGGAATCTTCCTTCATTTTGGATTTTTTGGAATAGTCTGTGAAGGATAGGGGTTAGCTCTTCCTTAAATGCTTTGTAGAATTCTCCTGTGAAACCATCTGGTCCAGGGCTTTTGTGTGTTGGGGGTTTTTTGATTACTGCTTCAATTTCATCTGCTGTTATTGGTCTGTTCAGGCTTTCTGCTTCTTCTTCATTGAATTTTGGAAGATTATATTTTTCTAGAAACTTGTCCATTTAACCTATGTTTTCAAATTTCTTGGCATATAGTTCTTTATAGTAATTTCTTACAATCCTTTGTATTTCTGTGGTGTCAGTTGTAATATCTCCTCTTTCATTTCTGATTATGTTTATTTGGGTCTTCTCTCTTTTTTTTTTTGATGAGCTTGCTTAAAAGCTTGTCGATTTTGTTTATCTTTTCAAAGAACCAACTCCTGGATTCATTGATCCTTAAAATTGTGCTTTTAGTCTCTATGTCATTTAATTCTGCTCTGATCTTGGTTATTTCCTTCCTTCTACTTGCTCTGGGCTGTCTTTGTTGTTGTTCCTCAAGTTCTTGTAGGTGTAGGGTTAGGTTGTTTGTTTGAAATGTTTCTATCTTTTTTTAGGTAGGCCTGTATCACTATGAACTTCCCTCTGAGGACTGCCTTTGCTGTGTCCCATAAGTTTTGGGTTGTTGTGAGTTCATTTTCATTTGTTTCCAGAAACATTTTGATTTCTTCCCTAATTTCATTCTTGACCCCTTCATTGTTTGATAGTACGCTTTTCAATCTCCATGATTTTGAGTGTTTTGGGTTTTTCCCCTTGGGGTTGGTTTCTAGTTTCAGTCCCTTGTGGTTGGAGAAAATGCTTGGTATGATTTCAATTTTCTTGAATTTGTTGAGGCTTGTTTTGTGTCCTATCATGTGGTCTATCTTTGAAAATATTCCATGTGCATTTGAAAAGAATGTGTATTTAGTTTCTTTGGGATGAAGGGCTCTATATACATCACTTAAGTCCATTTCATCTAGAGTGTTCTTCAATGTCACAATATGTTTGTTGATATTTTGTTTGGAAGATCTGTCCATTTTTGACAGTGGGGTGTTAAAATCCCCTACCATAATTGTGTTGCTGTCAACATCTTTCTTGAAATCTGCTAAGATTTTCTTTATGTATTTAGGTGCTCCTATGTTGGGTGCATATATATTTACGATGTTTATGTCTTCTTGGTGGATTCTTCCCTTGAGTATTATGAAGTGACATTCTGGGTCTCTCTTTATGGCCCTTTTTTTGAAGTCTATTTTGATATGAGTATTGCTACCCTGGCTTTTTTTCCCTGTCCATTTGCTTGGAAAATTTGTTTCCAGCCTTTCACTTTGAGTCTGTGTAGGTCTTTTATCCTGAGGTGGGTCTCTTGTTGGCAGCATATGTATGGGTCATGCTTTCTTATCCATTCAGCTCTTCTATGTCTTTTGATTGAAGCATTTAATCCATTTATGTTTAAGGTTATTATTGATAGGTACTGATTCATTGCCATTTTCATACCTGTGTTCCTCTCTCTCTCTCTCTTTCTCCTTTTCTTCCTTTCCTTAAAGCAGTCCCTTTAGCATCTCTTGTAGAACTGGTTTGGTAGAGGTGTATTCTTTTAGACTTCTTTTGTCTGGGAAGCTCCTTATTTGGCCTTCTATCTTGATTGAAAGCCTTGCTGGGTAAAGTAGTTTTGGTTGCAGGCCTTTGTTTCTCATTACTTGGAATATTTGTTGCCATCCTCTTCTGGCTTGGAGTGTTTCCATTGAGAAGTCAGCTGCTAACCTTATTGGTGCTCCCTTGTATGTTACTTCCTTTTTCTCCCTTGCTGCCTTTAGGATTCTCTCTTTGTTTTGGAATTTTGCCATTTTAATTATGATGTGTCTTGAAGAGGGCCTCTTTGGGTTCCTCTTGATTGGGACTGTCTGTGATTCCTGGATTTGTGTGACTTTTTCTCTCATCAAATTAGGGAAGTTTTCCATAATTACATTTTCAAATAGGTTTTCTATCCCTTGCTCTTCTTCTTCTCCTTCTGGAATCCCTATTATATGGATATTATTACGTTTCATATTGTCTTGCATTCTCTTAATCCCTCTTCATTCTTTCTGAGCCTCTTTTCCTTTTCTTGCTCTTTCTGGGTGTTTTTTTCTACTTTGTCCTCCAACTCGCTGATCTGATCTTCTGCTTCATTGATTCTGCTTTTGATTCCTTCTACTGTGCTCTTTAGTTCAGAAATTGTATTCTTCATTTCCTCTTGGCACTTGTTGATAGTTTCTATTTACTTTTTCATGTTGATATAGTTTGCAGTGAGTTCATCGTAGCTTCCCTGTAATTTCTAGTAGCTCATTGAGAGCTCTTGGAGCTTCCTGACAACCATTGCTTTGAACTCACTATCTGATAGTTGAGTTGCCTCCATTTCATTTAGCATTTTTTTCTGGGGCTTCCTCCTTTCCTTTCATTTGGGGATTGTTTCTTTGTCTTCCCATTGTTTGTGAGACTCTTCTTGTCAGCCTCAGCTTCTTAAATTGATCTGTTCTGGCTCCCTGGTGTGAACTTCTGTGGTAGAAGACCTGTGAGATCCAGCGGTGCAGTCTCCTTTGGGTATCCTGGTGTTCACAGCTTCTACTGTTTCAGCTGTTGGGATGCTCCCTTTTTGGGACCAACTCTGTTTTTTTCAGTTCCAGGTGTTTTTTTTTTTTTTTTTTGTCTCACCTAGGATCACGGGTGTGAGCTCTGGGACTTCCACAAATCCCCCTCCTCCAATCACAGGGCCACCTCTGATCACTTGGCTGCCCCCGGTCGCAGGGCCTCCTGTGGTCCCAGGGCCTCCTTGGATCTGCAGTTTTTGAAGCAGGCCACTTTTGGGGAGACATACTGAAGTGTTTAAGATTGATATAGTAATGTGACCCACCTATTCCTGGTGGGTCATAGTTTTTGGGTCCTAAGTTCCACCTATGACTTCAGAAATGGCTTGTGTTGGTTTAGAGTGACTTCTTGTGTCCAGGGCAAAAATGCTTATGAGAGAGAGGTCAGTGAGCAAGTAGAGTGGTTCCATTTAGATCAGTGTGTACTTTATATTTCACCCATGATATAAACAGTCACCCATAGAAACCTGAGTTAACTGGCATTATCCATCCATTTTTTTCTGTGACATTTAGCATCCCACATTTTTGGTGTCCTGGCCACATGGCAGCTGCCCTGCCTTTTCATCCAACTCTAGAAGTAGAAGCCCCAAAGTCAGTCTGGGGAGAAAGGGAAGGTTCCTCGGGAGCAAGTATAGAGTCCTAACTTGAAGACCAAATTAAATTTTCCTGAGAGACAAAGAGGGGTGCAAGTGGAGAGAAGAGCATACTGGAATAGGGAATCGCATGTGAAAAAGTGTAGGGACAGGAAAGGTGGTGGTGCAGGGGTCCCTGCAGTTCAGTGTTTGTTTGTAGGTTGCTAGGCAGTTAGAGTGGCTAGGGGACCAGAGATGAGGCTGGACAGGGAGCCCAGAGCCAGAACATAGCAGGCCACGAATGGTAATTTTACCCTCCAGTTTTGGCAACCCAAAGTGAGCTGACAACTTTTTTTTTACATACATACAACCGCTACCCCCCCACCCTAACACATACACATTTTATTATGAAAATTAAAAAAAATGTAAAAACTAGCACAGTGAACACCAATGTAACCACCACCTACATTTCAGTATTAGCTTCTGGCTACATTTGCTGCAGCAGTTCCCAAAATGTTGTCCACAAGCGCTGGGGACCCCATGACAGTTTCTGGGGATCCTTAGAGTCAGAACAGTTTTCACAGTGATTCTAAAAATGTTATTTGTCTTTTTTTTCTGTGTTGGTTTTGCACCTGTGGGACAAAAGTGAGAGTAGGTAAAACTGGTGCCTTAGCATGAACTGAAGCCCTGGCACCCACCATACCAGTAGTGTTCTCAGTGCCTCACATCCTGCTGTAAAAAACCTGGCAGCTTCAAAAAAGTGTCCTTGATGAAGCATTACAAATTTCTAATTCTGTGAAATCTTAATTCTTGAAGACACACATTTGAAGTATCTTGAAGGATGACATGAGAACTGTGCATAAGGGCCTTACTCTGTATTGAAATATAGTGCCCATCTTGAGGAAAAATACTTGTGTGATTGTTTAAGTTGCCAGCTATACTAACAGCCTTATTCATGCAACACCAACTTTCACTTGTGAGAATGACTGGATTTGCTTTGTAGGACTGGCTTAACAAGTTCCCATAGCCTTGGTGTATTAAAACAATAGAAATTTATTTTTTTATAGTGCTAGAGAGCAGACATCTGAAATTATGGTGTGGGCAGGGCCACTCTTTCTGGGGAAGAATCTGTTCTTCACCTCATCTAGCTCCTGGTGACATATCCTGATTGGCATGCATTGGAGTTCCTTGACTTTTTGCAGCATCACCCCAGTCTCTGTCTCCTCTTTGTGTTTCGGTGTCTTCCCTTCTTCTATCTCATGTCTCTCTTTCCCTCTCTTACAAGAGACTTGTCATTGAAGGTAGGGCTTATCTGGATAACCCTTTTCCCAAGACCCTTAACTTAATAATTACATCTTTTACCATATAAGGTAATATCCACAGGTTCCAGAGACTGGAAGTGAATACATCTTTGGTGCAGGGAGGGCATTTTTTTCTGCTTACCACAGTGACTGACAGATAAACTGCAGTTGTTCAGACTTTGGTATTGTCCAAACATTTTCTTGGAAATGAACAAACTGAGTCTGCCACTTTAAGGAAAGCAACTGACACTTTTGTTACCAAATAGAAAATCTGAGTTTTCAAGTAAAAGATAGAATTCTGAAAAACTTGTATTCATCACCACGAGCTTCACAGTTTCTCAGTTCTTGAAGAATTTTCTGGTGCAATGGGAGGTGATATGAATGTATGGTATATATACACACACACTATATATGCCATATATATGGCATATATATGGTATATATATGTGGCACACACTTATATTCATTCTTTAATAAAATGTGTCAATATTTGGAAGTTCCATATAACTCCATGAACTAATATTTTCCAAGTGGTCAATGTTTAATGCAATAAATTATAAATAGATAAAAGATCCATTCAAAGTGCAAGATAGACCAGTTAATTTTAATAAGACAGAATATGAAAGTTTACTAATAGAGTTTCAGATTCCACACTGCAGCTAAGTTTTGAGAAACTATAATGTTTTCAGTTTTGAATAGCATGAGAAAAGTTGTCCACAATCATCTGAAAAGACTATTAAAATTCTTCTCCCTGAACCCAGTACAATCTCTGTGAGGCTGGATTTTTTTCATAGGTTTCAATCAAAACAGCCTGTCATAAAAGATTAAATGCAGAAACAGATATGAGAATCTCACTGTCTTCTAGTAAGCCAGACATTTAAAGAGATTTGCAGAAATGGGAAGCATTGGGCCCTCGCTGGTGTAGCTCAGTGGATTGAGCATGGGCTGTGAACCAAAGGGTTGCCAGTTTGATTCCCAGTCAGGGCACATGCCTGGGTTGTGGGACAGGCCCCCAGTGAGGGCTACATGAGAGGCAACCACACATTGATGTTTCTCTCCCTCTCTTATTCCTTCCCTTCCCCTCTCTCTAAAAATACATAAAATAAAACATTAAAAAATATATAAAGCATTGGCCCTGACTGGTGTGGTTCAGCTGGTTGGGCATTATCCTGAAAAATGAAAGTTTGTTGGTTCAATTGTCTGTTTGGGCACATGTCTGGGTTGCAGGTTTGGCCCCTGGGTCCATAGTTGGGGCACATATAAGAGGCATTGATGTTTCTCTCCCTCTCTTTCTCCTTCCCTTTCCCTCTCTCTAAAAATAAACAAATGAAATTATATATATATGTGTGTGTGTACTATATATATATCACTATATATAGTGTACTATAGTGATCACTATATATATAGTGATCATTTACCAAGAAGTCTTTGACATAAGTCATTTGTGGAGAATTAGAGCATGACAGGACAGTACACACTCTAGGGTTCTCAGTCATGTCCGCTCTGAATGGTGACAATGTCCCTAGACTAAGCCCGTGACCGCTACTTTTTTGAAAGCGTTAAGACCCTCTTTTCTCCTTTTGGCATGTTTTGTTTTTTTCTTCTAAGAAACTCCTTCTCCTCTCAGTAGACAGACCTGGCTCTTCCATTCCTCTAGAACACAGCATAACTTTTGAATTCTGGTGTATACACTGCTTAGCGATCAAGGATAAAATTTTTTTCTGATTACTCCAGAAAAGTGGAACTTGGGTCTGACACAAGATTTTTGTAAATTGGTGTGCATTTGACAAAAAATTATTCTGTAGAATTAAAAAAAGACCAAAGGTTGGGGAATGAATGGACATGTTTTTATCAAACAGTTGAAAAGATAGCTTCAGATGTCATATTACTGCTGTTGCGCAGGATATAACTATGATTTCACTTTTGTCTTATTGCTTTCACTATTTCCTTTGTCATTGCATAGCATGTAGAGCTGTTGCTTTCCTGTAAAATGTCTTTCCCGTGTGATGAATCATTATATCCACACAGTTCCTCTTTACAAATCTGGACATGATCCTCATCATTGCCTCCTGCCTGAGGACCGCCATTCTGACTCAGCTCCTCGCCCCTGGGCATCACCATCCTGCGGGTGGTCACTGAACTATGAGTGGTCTTCCACGGCCTCAGGAGGAATCCCACATGCTGGATTCACAGCCCTTCACAACCTGGCCCCACACTACCCTGAAACTGTGATTTCTTATTGCATCACAACCATGATCTTCTGTTCCTGCACTTGGGCCTGCTTTGACCTTTTCCAAATACACTATGCTCTTTTGGCCCTCATTCCTTGTTCCTGCCATTTAGCAAGTTTGGGATTCCCTCCCCACTATATGGAGTGAATTGAGTCCCCTACCTTCAACTTCCCACTGCTCTGTCCAAACTCCTAGAACAGAAATTCTCAAACTTTCTGGCTTAAAGATCTTTTTACATACTAAAAAGTTATTAAGGGCCCCAAAGAGTTTTTTATTTATTTTGTGCATTATATCTATCAATTTACCATAATATAAATTTTAAAATATCTTATAATTATTTATAAAAAACCATTATGTGTTATCATAAAAACATATGAAAAAATAACTATCTTCCAAAATGAAAAAAAAATTAATGACAATAAGTGGCAATGCTACACGAGATCTGTCCGGAAAAAGTCCAGCTATTGTTAATATAATGAGAATTGTTTGCGTGACATTGATATAATCTGGCAGCCAAGGACAGTGGAATGCTCATGCATGCACAATAATGACTTCACTGTACTAATCAGTGGGGGCTGCTGCTGAATGAGCATATGTACTGTGTGGCCATCATACTCAAAATCATCGAGTGAGCAGAGCAATGAATCTGAATCAAGTTTTGCATTAAGCTTGAACATTCCTCTCTGGAAATTATTTGGATGATTCAGAGGGCCACAGCTATGGGCAACTGGTGATTGGCAGCCTCATCAGACAACTCACCCACTCATGCATCACGCCTCTTGCAGAGTTTCTTGGTGAAATGTCAAGTCACCCAGGTGACTCAGCTCCCCTACAGCCCAGATTTGGCACCCTGCTACTTTCAGCTTTTCCCAAAACTAAAATCACCTTTGAAAAGGAAGAGAATTCAGACTGTTGATGAGATTCAGGAAAATATGACAGGGCAGCTGATGGCAATTGGGAGAACTGTGTGATGTCCCAAAGTGCCTGCTTTGAAGGGGACTCAGGCATCATTGCCCTGTGTACAGTGTTTCTTGTATCTTGTGTCTTCTTCAGTAAATGTCTCTATTTTTCATATTAAATGGCTGGATACCTTCTGGAAAGACCTTGTGTGCCATTTGTAGACTGTGCTTTCCTTGAAACACTCTTTTCTTTTGGCTTCTGTGTCAACACTTTCTCTTTCTTCTTTTGCTACCTCTAAGAACATTAAAAAAAAATCTCCCTTCCAGTTTTTTTTTTTTTTCTGTATACCCCTAAAATTTTTTACATTTCTTATAGTTCTGCCCTTGGGGATTTTTTTACACACTCAATATTCTCTTTTTAGGTGATCTTACCCACTTGAAGTTATAATGACTAGGACACAAATTTCATGTAAAATTTATCTTAAATTTAAAAAATTATCTTTTTCATGGCTGATAAAAAAAATTATCTTTTTCATGGCTGTATTCCTAGTCCCTAGAAGAGTACCTGGCATATTGTGGGTGTTCAATAAATATTCAGTGAATGACTAAATTGCCATTCACAGGCAAATCTAAATGTAACCCTAATAAAACCTGGCTGCCTTGAGTCCAGTTTAACAAAGTGAGCATTTAAAAAGAAAATAACCCACATAAATTTGATGCTAGAAATAAAGTATTTGTAATTGGAGTTTGGTAGAGCCATTATGGAATGCAATTTGCCAACTTTTAGTTAGGCTAACTGTGTATACACCATGACTCAGTAATTACTTCCCAGGCTATATATTCCTAAGCAAAAATCTCATCTGGATCCATAAGAAAACATAAATGAAGGTGTTCATTCTGGCGTTATTTGTGGTAAAAGGAGTGGGAAGCAATGGAGCTGTTGGAGAAATTATGGCAGATGCATGAAAGGGACAGATACTCTGAAGTAGTTGGAAACAAGGATGTAAACACAGATGTATACATTAACCTTGAAAAATAAGATAAGAAACGGAATGATATCTATCTTACAACATCACTTATGGAAATTAAAAATGTGTGCACAGGGCTGCTGAAAATATTCTGTCTTGAGTTAGGTGCTGGTTACACTGGTGTATCTATGTGTATAAATTCAACAAGCTGCATAGCTAGTTATTTCACTTTACTGCATGTAGTTATACCTCATCATGCACACAAAATAAGATACATTATATAAGAACACTTAACAAAATAAAAGTCTACCCACCAAACATTACAAAAGTGCTTGTGGTAAAGAAGGTAGATTTAGAAAGAAATGAATGATTGAATGAAATAACTTTATAACATTAAACAGAAATGTGGCTTTGCATGTACCAATGATAATCATGTGCCATGAACTGAGGAGTCTGAGGTCCCTCTATTTATTTTATCTACTTATCCATCAGTCCATCTATGGAGTTATTTGTACTCATGGTATCAACTGACATGTTTATGTGGTTTCCAAAACATATCTACAGCTCTACTGTCTTCCAAAATTTCAATTCTACATCTCTGTTGCCTTCTAGGCATCTCTATCTGGATGCCTTTGTTTGTGTCCTGATCACCAAAAACAAAAGTGAACAAACAAACCAACCCCGCCCCCCACCAAACCCCCAAAACTAAAGACACACACAGACACATCTTTTATCTTCCTTCAGAGATGGTCTTTTCCAACACATTGAAATTCTAGTGGCTTAAAGAATCTGTGTATCTCTCCAAACATTTTAGATTCAAGCAGTATTTTTTTTTTTTTTTTGATCAGCATTTTGGGTGAATAGCATAGGCATCACCTAGAAGCTTAATAGATATGCAGAATCTCAGGCCCTACACAAGACTTACTGATTCACAGCTTTCATTTGAGCAAGATCTCAGGTGACTTTTTGCACACTAAAACTTGAGAAGCATTGCTCTGTTTTTTGTTTGCTTTGTTAACCTTGCTTAGACTATCAGGTAGAAATAGGTGGGAACTCCTTCAGGAAGCACCCAAGTAGGGTTAAATACATGCTCTATTTAGGTTTTGTATACCAGGGTTTGTTAGACAAGGAATAAGACATGCAGAATTCTAGCCTTTTCTTGGGTGAGTGACCTGGAAGGGGCCACTCCTAATTATGCGCTTCACTTGTACTCTTTATTAACAAAGCCCTTCACCATCCCTTTATTAGTGATTCTCTCGCAAACTCTCTGCATCATCTTTCCAAGCAATAAATCGTGGTGAATTTTCTTTGTAACCCATAAGTGGCTGATAAATTGTAAACAATTGGGTGGAAAAGGCAACATAGCAGAAAAGTGTTTGAATTTTCCTGCATCTATCCTCCATGCATCACTTAGGGAGAAACCAAGTACTCACAGGTTTGACTGTGTGTCTGGAATAGAATTCTAAAGAGAAGGAAAGAGAGAACTTCATATTACATGATTTAAGCTATTAGATAATAAATGTGTATAGGTTTGCCAAGGTGGGCTGCCAGTCTAATGACACTGGCTGAACTGAAGTACAATGTCAACAAAATTAAGCTAATGCCTTTCACCCTCTGACTGTGCTTGCATCACTCGTGAGCTACCATGTTCACACAGAGATTAATATATTCTGCATTGGTTTATGAGTTCCCTCAGCTTGAGTTGGACCTAAAATAATAAATATATAGTCTAATTTTTCTCCTGTATAAGTTGATTTTTGAAGCAAGTTCCTCCTCACCCAGCAAGAGCAAGGGGCAACTCTCCAGTGCCCCCTCCATCTGCATGCATTTGTCTCCAGGGATCATTTTAAGTTCTACCCCTCTGTCTGGCTTCTCTCTCTCTTCTCAGTTCTCCGCCTTAACATTTGAGACTTCTCCTTGCTTCTAGAGGCTTCCTTTTTCGGAGACACAGCCTGCAGTTCCCTGTAGGTTCATATTCATAGTCTCATGGCAGCCTCTTCTACACCCACACACAAACCAGGCCCTCTGCCACACCCAGCCCCAGAGAAACTGCCCCGGCAGGCAGCACAGCCAGCCTTGACTCAGCCTCCCTCTCAGCAAGAGTTGGAGGCCCAAAACTCATGCAGGTCACTGCCACGCTTCTTAGGTTTACCCGAGATAAGGAGCAGAATACGCAGACCGGCGATTTCACGGCCAACCTGTCAATTTCTGGGATGGTGAGGCGCTTGAAATCAATGTTTTCATTTTGTTTGACTTTAAGAATGAATGTTTGTTTGGCTCCCAGAATAAAAAGATTTTCATCAAGGCAAAATAAGGAAGCAGTAACTGCTGGCCCGTAGAGAAAGCTGCACATTTACATAAAAGAAAAGGAATCAGCTGTGATACAGGTGTGGAAACAAATTCAATAGCGAATAAAACTGGGATGAGTGTGGATGAGAAAAAAGAAAAAGAATGAGTCAGAAAGAGACAGTCTTCTGCTGGGCAGCAGCAGAGAACCTGCTGACCCCTCAGCATTTCACCAGTGCCGTGCCAGCACTCCGTGGGGGAAAGCAATTATTTTAAGAAAATCTGTTTGAGTCTAACATTGTCATTATCCTTTCAATGCCACTGTTCCAACAATCCAGTTAAAGTATGTAGTCATTAAAAATAAGAAATGCTCTTTTTGCCAATACAATTAAGGCATTTTGGAGAGGCAGATGCTATTAGTTCAGCTTGTAGAGGCTTTTTCTTGCCATTTCTACAGAATAACATTTTTGCAAGTGTACAGTGCAGAAACCAAGTCCTATACAGGGGTGCACAGCCAAGCAACTGTAGTGGTTTACCAGGAACACACACACACACACACACACCGCCCAATGCAAAATGGAGCTTTCTTTAAGATTAAAATAAAAATCTGTTTGACATCAGTAGAGAATAAGTGGAAAGTAACTATGCTTTCAAAGGACAAGAGATAACTTGGGGGAGCTAACAAGAAGTTTCTCTGTGTAATAAATCAGTTGCCCCAAAAGTGGCTTATCTCATTCTTTTCTTCTCTGCACAGGTCAGCTACATGAGGTGATTCAAAAGGGCTTGGAATTTAGCTAATTAAAGAAGTTTTAAGAGGGGGCTGGAGAAGCAGTAGAAAATTAAAAAGGTTAGAAGATTTGGCCCAAGTTCATTTATTAGTGGAAATCCAAAATTAATTCATAGAATACTATTCCTGAAAATATGTGGGTCTCTGAAGGCAGGGGTTCCTTTGAAAGCTCTGCTATCTATCTGCTATTGACAGGCCAGAAAAATCAGAAATAGTCCTTCTCTAGCAACATGAAAATGCTCCCATTTAACATTTTATAGGGCAGATGTGAGCAAAATGGAGAGGTGATGGGAATTGCAAGAGTACATTGCCCAAATATTTTGTACAAACAGAGCAATTCCAATTTAGGGGCAAGAGTGGAAATGGTTTTATTCAGATAAAGATGGCCACATTGCTATGAGGCACATGAAAAAAATCCATGCCATCAGGGGCTATATCTTTGAGACGGTTCCCAGACTGGAATTTCTAGACAATTGTGCTTTCTCCTTATTGCAAAACATAATGCATAGGGTGGGGGTTCCTCACCAATTACTCTGTGCATGACCTTGAGTGACTCACTCTTTCTTGGCCTTAGATTCTTCAATCACAAGATGATGGGCTACAGTAAATGGTTTCTGACACGTTGAAGCTTTTATGTTCCATAAGACTATGAGTGCAGTATACGGTCCACTTGTTTGTGGAAGTTTTAAGTCTAACAGTGAAATACTACATGCACACAATAAAAGTTGTCAATGCAAGGCCAAGTATTTTAGGTAACTAAATAGTACAGGTGTTCATTTATGTATGGCCCAGGTGCTCTGCTTGTAAGGAAGATCCTCCTAAGACCCTCACCCTCCTCTAAATGTATGCCTTACCTCTCTCCTTCCTCTCATGGCCAGATTTCTAGAACAATTAGTCTTCATGCACTGTCTCCGTGACCTCATCTTCCATCAAATCCCCAGCCCGCTGAAATTTGGTTTCCACTTCCCCAGCTCCATGAAAACTATTTTCTACCAAGGTCACCATCAATCCTCAGGTTGACAAATCCCATAGCCTCTGTAGGCACATTATTTTGACTTCTCAGCATTTTGTACCATTGACAAGTTGATCTTCTTGAAACTGCCTCTTTCCTTTATTCCCAAGATCTTATTCTCTCTGGTTTTCCTCTCTCCTCACCAACCATTTCTTTTCAGTTTCTTTTATGGGCACCTCCCCGCTGCCAGCCCTTTAAATACCCGTGCTACCTCAAGTTCTGTTCTTGGCTCTGGCCGCATACTCTATCTTGCTAGACAAAAGCTTTTAACACCACAAATGCTGCTGACTCTCCAATCCATCTCTCTGAGACCTTTCTCTATCCTATAATTTACTGGCTAATTTATCTAATGTGTCAGAAGTATCCCAACATTACACCTAAAATCCAACTTACAACTTTCCCCCCAAATTTGTTTTACCCTCCTAAAGTCAGTTCTGAACTGTTGCTCAAGGTAGAAATTTGGGAGTTACCATAAATTCCTCCTATGCCCTCACCCCACACCCCATGTAATAAATTGTTAACAGCCATCGATTCTACAGCCCACCTGCCTCTCCTCTCCACCCGCTCTATCACTGCCCTGGTCCAGGACCATATCATCTCTCTCTGGAACTTTGGCTGGCTGCCCTCAATGTCCCCAGACTCTGAGACTTTGTCTTATATACCACCCTCCCCACTGACATTAGTAGGTTCTTTCTCACAGCCAAATTTGATCATGTTCAACATTCTTTGTTATATTGAACTCTAGCTGATGCTATGTGTGCTGATGTGTTTAGGTGTAAGTCTGCAATGTACTTTGAAAGCCATTAAAAAAATAAGATGAATTGAAGGATGAATCAAGAGACAAATAAACACATAGATGTGTGATAAACTAGAGTGCTAATTGTCCTTTTTTGGTATGATATATACATTTGCTTAACAATTATCTGATAATTGTTAAGCAAATGCATATATCATCTTATAATGGCATTTAAGCTTCCCCAGTACTGGATCATCACAATGCACTTCTGCATCCTCACTGCTCCTAACACAGGTACGGGGAAAAGGAGCTTCTCAGCAAATAGTTGGCAGAAACAAATGGAGGATATCATTGCTAGTTGGCCTTTTGTTTAAGCTTAAAGTGATGATGAGGAATACTAGAGAATTATTCAGGATATATAAACTGAACATATACTTTGAATTATATATTATGCATGTTTTTAAAAACAATTGATTGAAATGTGTTTTTTGAGGCATTTAGAATTCATCTACATCAGAAAGTGGAGCTTCTCTCTCTGTTTTTCTTCATATATGAGATTAAAACAGAAGTAACCTTGAAATGCTTTTCATTTGAAGAGAGAGTAAAATGACATATTATTTTGTCCATAGCAAGCTGTTAACATTGAGTTCAGTAGATATTTAAAAGGAATTTACTGGAGCTTTACTATGACACATTACCTGAGTTTTGTGCCTTGGATTCAACTATGAGACCATTTCATAATAAGCCCTTTTTGCAACCTCAATAAATATACATCTTTGGATGGTGTCCAACATACCCTTTTTATATAATCCCGCCCTGTAGGGAACAGTAATATGGTAAAGGCCTAGTAAAATTAAGAATTTCTTTGATAAATAACATAATTCTAGAGGTATTTATAATATCTAAAAATAAGAAGGGATTCATTCCGCATTGTACACTTTGGTTGTAATCTGGAACTCTTTTGTCACATGAAATCGGAACCAACTATATTCTAGTTCCAAGCATAATTTGGCATTATTTTAGTATATGTGGTCCAATTTCTTACAGTGAAATAAGTCCAGTTTGTTTCCCATGAATCCAATGCAGAGCAATCTTTCCAACGGTGTTTGGCACCAGAAAGAATGTTGAGGAACACATGTGGTTAGAGGTCTTGCAAAAGGGAGCTGGATTGTTAGTACTGAACTCATCACAGTGCATCCTCTGTGGACTTGCAAATCATGTTTCATCACAACCTGACTTTCAGGTACCTTTCTCAACTTTATGAAAACTCTTTCATCAAGTATCTAAAAATCATAAGCCAAACAGCAAAATCAAAGACAGGATAACTTTTCCTCCCATTTTTGATGTCAGCATAGAATATGTGCTATAGGAATGTTTGGGGAAAATGCTGTGTAGCAAGTCTTCTTATTAGGATGTAAACGAAGATGTACTTTCACCAAATGTCAAACTTATGTTGTCAAATTTGATATGCAATGCCACAAAAATGAATTTATTGTGTAGATTTCCATGGTAGTGGTTCTCTGTGGGAAAGAGTATATTTGGTTAGGAAAACAGTTTGCAATCAAAGTATTATTGCTTTGGGGGCAAGGAGGATGTCATTCAGATTAATACAGCAGCAAAACATGCTGATAAATTTTTTAGTTAATTCATTGCTAATAGAAAGTAATGTGTGTTGGAGTATCAACCATAGTTTGCATTCTATTAGAAACTTCAGCATTAGATTTATGGAGCTGAAAAAAAAAGTAAGAGTTTTGCAGAACCAAAGCAAAACCAAGGATTCATAGATATTCTGGAAAATTAGCTCTACTAACAGTGTCTGAGGCTTGTTTATCAGCGATGAACTAACAACAAGGAAAACTACTTGCCCACTCTGATTAGAATTGCCAGCCAGCACTTCCACTTACTACCTAGATGGTAATGGGTAAGCTATTTGATCTTTTGAAACCTCAGTTTTTTTCATCTGCAGAAAGGGTATAAAATTGCTTACCTTTTAAATGTTATTATTGAAAGTTTTATTATTGAAAGTTTTATACCATATTGTTTAGCGGATTCTCAATAACGAGGAGCTGTTACTGAAACAGTGTGCAGCCAAGAGGGGGGGGGCCCAAATAGGGATTTGGAATGGGGTCCAGAACTCAAGGTGTCTAGGAAATATTAGAAAGACATATAAGATATCCTCTCCCCTTCCCCCCACATCCAACAGGTGTGAGTTGGGGGAAGGGGCACATGCAGCAGGAACATGCAGAGCTATTTTGTTACAGCCACAGCTTTGCAGCTAATCCATGGCATGGTCATTTAACATATCTATAACATTTAACTGGTTTCATAGGTATGTTAAATAGCTGTGGCCATGCTCTGAGCCAGCTGGATGGAAGGGACTTCTCCCCAAGATATAACTGGGGGGCAGGTCCCCTGGGTTACAGCACCTATGTGAGAGCTTGGAGAAGATTGGCTCCGTGCCATGGGGACACACCTGCCTGGACTCATGATGGCAGCCCCGTAAACTTGGAATAACACAGGAATGCTGGCCGGTGTAACTGATTGTAGGAGGAGTCGGAAATGGGGGTACAGAGGAGGGTTGGCTTGGGGATTTAAACCCAGGCTCGGCAGCCATGACGGGGAGAATCACACAGTTTTGCCAGAGTGCAGACCTCCACAGCTTTGGTGAAAAGAGAACCATGCGACTTTGGCAAGAGTGAGGACCCCACGGCTTTGGGGTGCATTCCTTGACCACGTGGCTTGGGAAGCAGGAGAGACTTTGCCTGGAAGAATATGGGTACAAAGAACTCTTGCCAGTAGGCCATGAGAAGGTGCCACATGGCTTTGGATTAATTAGAAATCCTGCCTGGACGGCAGCCTGAATCACGGACATCTACTTCTTTTCCTGAGCTATGGTATCCCAAATTAGGGCAGGGGAGAAGGAAGCACTGTGGGTGTCTGTGAGTATCTAAAAGGACTTTGATATTTTAATGGAGACGCTAGGTCACTACTTTAAGTCTGTATAGCATTAAATAAATATTTCCTTTCCTTTCACAAATCTCTGGCTTGGAGAGACATCTTTCCTACAGCAATGGACAATCGAACCTAGTAGGGGGTCCTTTCAGTAATAGTATATCGTATCCCCTTGGCCCTGTGTGTGTGTGTTCTGTAACATTACTGCTATGAGAATAGTAGTAAATTTGCTTTTCCTTTCAGGGTAATGGTGACAGTTTCCTCCAAATGACCTGGGAGTGAGTATGAAGTTTGGAGGCAGAATTTTGTGATGAAGACCAATGACATTTTGATGTTCCATTGTCGCTGACGAGCAGCTCCTCCTAGGTACTGCTCCTGGAGGCCCCTTTTGGGTTGCCCAGTTCTGTCCTGCTTTCCCCACCAGCAACTCTTGTGAAGGCATATGCACAAACCAGGAGAAAAAGTTGCAGGTGCAACTACTAAAGGGTGATGAGCTTTTATAGAAACCCCAGTTGGGGAGGACACAGGGCTACTATTTAAAATAGTAAAATGTGGTGATCAATAGCAGCTGCTTCAAATCCCCTGAGTGACCTCACCTTTTTTTCTCCACCCCTGCCCCATGATGGTTATTTTTGTGTTTCAATTTGGGTAGGCTATAGTGAGTATCCTGTTATTCAGTCAGCCACTCATCTAGGTGTTGCTGTTATGAGCTGTTTTATAGATATGCCTAATATTTACTATAGGTTGACTTAGGAAAAGGTGATTTCCTTCGATAAAGTGGTAGGCTTCATGCAATAACTTGAAAGCCTAAGGGGTGAAAACAGGTTTTCTGGAGAAGGAATTGTGCCTCAAGGTTGTAACATCAAATCCTGCCTGAGTTTTCAGGCTAGTGGCTTGTCCTACAGATTTCAGACTAGTCAGCCCTTATACATGGCAGGAGCCAATTCCTTAAAATTTCAGTCTCTCTCTGTCTCTGTCCCTCCTATTATTTCTGTTCTTCTGGAGAACCCTGAACAGTGCGCCCTCTTTGCTGCCCTTCCAGAGATCTTCCTGTGACCCAGAGGTGGAAATGTTAAAGCTTGCTCAGCAGGAATCCAAGCAGGGACCCTTTTCTGTCCTGACTGGTCAGTTTCCAGGCTGCCCTGGTTGTTACCTGTTTTGAAACCACTCTTGGCTAGACTCCGAGAGCGCATGGCCCAGGAGAAAACACAGGGGGCAGAGCTTTGGGGAGATGGGCTTCCTTTTCCCTAAAGCTTTTCTTGGTGTCTATCATCCTCGCCCTGGTGTTTTTTTTTTTCTTGCTATATCAAAGAGGTTTCAATTTCTTGCAAAAGAAATTGTGCTGCTGATAAACATTAGTTATGGAAAGGTTTTCTTTCAAACCCAAGGGAATGAGCAAGATAATTTCCCCTGGTTCAGGAAAGTCAGAGTAGAATAAAGCTTCTTGAAATATGAGCTTGATAAAAATAATATTGCCAGTATGAAATAAAAATGAGGACTTGGAGACAGTTTCATTCAAAGTCACTTGATCATATATAATAAAGCTGGGTGTGGGGGCTGGGAAAGGGACTGTAACTTGCTGAACTGAATCAAGCTGAGCCCCGTAACTGTCGCTTGAACACTGGGAGAACCACTTGGCAAGGACTATGTTGCTGATCTCTGGGGCCTGGATGGACAAACGAGTCTGCTGGGTCCCTAGTTGAAAATATTTTTCTGAGTTTAGGTTGACTTTGCTCTCTCCTACCCCACGAACAAAAAACGTTACTAATTTGTGTTAGTAGAGTTGGTCCCTAGAACATAGGACATTTATACAGATAAAATCTGTGATAGCCAGAATGCCCTACCTCACAAGTTTAGGGAATAAGGTAAGGTCACTTTTCTTGCAATGTTCAAACCACAGTTACTCTGAGAACCATATTACATCTAGATGGAGGAAGTTTGGTGTTTCTGTAAGGGTTACTCTTACAGTTTCTGGATATCCTGACGAAAGCCCACTTGTTCCACAAATGCACCCTGGTGGGATCCTGTAATTCAAATCCGAATATGAATCAATCCTTGTTGGTTCTGCTGCTATGCTCTGCTGATCTCCCTTTCCCTCAGTCATGGAATTTTCCAGGTGGCATGCTCACTTGTTTTTCTTTCACCCCAGCAGCGGGCTCTCTCAGGTCTTGGAGTCCCCAAATCTGGCTTTAGGTCCTTGCCCGGCTTCTAGCAGTTTGCCACATACGTCTTACCTGCTGCCTCCATGTATCTGCAGGGGACTCTCTGGACCCCTTCACTGGGCCCTCTGCCCTGTGGAGCAGAAATGGTCCTCCTCCCCTCTGACAAGGACTCCCTTCTTGACTGAACATTAGTCAGGCTCCTCTGAACCCTATTCTCAACTGGGCCTTGTCATTGGCCTGCTGAGTCCGGTATAGTGAGAGTATGCACCACCCCTGACATGCACACTGTATATCTTATCAAATTCCTCTTAGTAAGTTTTTGTCCGCTGACCCTGTACCGCTGCCCACTGGCTATAAATCTGCAGCTGCCTTTGCTGTGTTTGGAGTTGAGCTTAGTTTTATACTAAAATCTTTCTCCCCTATTGCAGCCACTCAAATAAAATCTGTGTAGCTATTTTAAAACAAATGTTGGGTGCAATTTCTCTTTGATACCTTCCTCAACTTCAAAGTTTGCTCATTCTCTGTGGCTCGACATGACTGACAGGGGACATTTATTTTCTTAAGAAGAAAGTTCCACATTTACCCACAAGGTAAGTCTGTCCTCCGGTTCTACCAACCCTTTCAATGATGGCGTTCAGTTCTACAAGCAAACCACAGTCAGGCCCCTCCCCAGAGCCCCGCATGATCTGCCTATGACTCTCTGCAGGGCCTGCACACACCACCTGCACACCTCTCCTCCTTCCTCATACTGCAGGGTCCAGCTCAACTCTTTTTCAGCCCTTGCCTGTCTGATTACAATGGCTTCTAGGCTGGCTGCTTTCAAACCTACCTCTGCAGAGTCATCTATCTGAGATGAAGACCCATGACTCCCTCCCTGATGCTCCTTCATGGCTTCCTATTTCTTACAGAGTTAAGACAAAGCTTCCAAGTGGCCTGTATGGGTCTTCTCCATTCAATTCCTATCAGCTTTCAGGTTTACACTCATAATAGCAGTCCTGAACCACTCAGCTTCCCTTATACTCACCATGCCTTGGTCATGTGGCCTGGAATAGCTACTACGAGACTACCCTTTAATAAGAGGAAGGAAAGTTTATGAAAGAAATAGAAGGCATTCTTTTTCTATCCTGGAGGCTCACAATGTGTTTATTTTTGTGTGGGTGGGATACAATTGAATAAAAAGGAAGAAGATGTTTTGGCCACCGGGCCTGTGCTTAAAGTTTCTGAAGCAGTTCTACCTAGTGAGGTCTTCCGAGGAGAAGAAAGTGGTGACCAGTATACGCTTGAATTTATTTTATTACTTTGAATCCTGATGTCTTGTCTGAACAACCCATTTCCTATATTCTTGACCGTGGGTATTGCCTAAAGACTCTGCAGTTTCTCTTGTTTAGAGAGGAAAAGGGTGAGCTGCTCGATTCATGTCATGATTTCCCACCATTGTTTCAGATTTCTTCATAAGGTGCATTTGATGAGAAATTAACTAGTAAACAGTTAGTTACAATTTTAGACAGCTCAGAATTAGGGCTGTGGGAGCTAAATATATATATGTTTTCCTCCCATCTTCTAAGTTCTGGCTGGGCTAATAATCAAATGAACTGAGACAGATTAAACAGGAGAAAGTCAAATTCCAACACATATGCTTGAGGAATTCACAGAAGCATGAGAATTCCAAAGATGATGAGGTAAAATTGAGTATATATGTCATTTTGGACAAAGGAGAAAGAGAGAGTTAGGAGTCTGAGCTCTCAAGGAAGAAGGCAATTTACAGGTAGTTGACAAGGAGCAGGAGCAGGAGCACACATGCAGGTAAACGTTTGCTAGGCAACCCAGAAACAATGGGACACAGGTGGGGATCTAGTAAACAGGCCCCTGCTTGGGGCTTTCCTGTCTACCATAGTTAATTCAAATTAGGCTGTGAGGGCTAAAAAAAAATGTGTTAATACTTTTCTTCCCACCTTCTAAGTCCTAGGCTGGGCTGATAATAAAATCAACAGAGACAGACCAACAGGAAAAAAATCAAAGTTTTAATACATATGCATAGGGAGTTCACATAAGCATGACATTCCAAAAACAGTGAGGCAACATTGGGTATGTAAGCCATTTTGGACAAAGGAGGCAGGGCAGGAAAAGCCTTGCTAAGCGACTTAGAAACAATGGGATTCCGTGGGTATCTAGCTCACCCGCCTGGAGGCTTCCTGACTAATGCTGGGGTGAAGATTCTTAAGGTGATTAGGCCAAGGGTCCCTTCCTGAAGCATGCTTCTCTGTCTGAATCTCTTGGTCAGGAAAGGAGGAGGGTCAGTGGTTCTTTCTGAGTCTTTTTTTTCTTTTTCCTTAATAACCAGCTTAAAATCAATACCCAAAAAGAGAAAACTTTGGTCCCCTTCAGGACCAAATCATTGGGAGCCAAATGAGACTGCAGCTATTTGCATGCCTTGGTTTCTGACAGTCTTACGAGTGTTTATTTCCAGGTGTTGGGAAACTTTGATCCAATAAGAACAGATGGGCACTTTGTCTTTTTATTTCAATTTCTTCTCTTGACTCCTTCCCCAGGCCAGCACTTGCAGTCTCATGCTCCCAGGTGAACTGGAATATTTCTGGACGACTTGCCCATCAGCACTATCCTCTTTCCTTCTGCAGCTTTAGGACATGTGTGTTTGTTCTCCTCCATGTCCTCCCTTTTTTCCTGGTTCATCCTCATTTCTGGTCAGTTACCATAGTTAAAAACCTACTCTGTCTTTTCATTCCTTTATCTACGGGCAATATTATTAAGCTTTCATTATTCCATGTGGAGGGGATAAAGATAAATGAGACAAAGTTCTCACTCCTGAATCAAACAGTAGTTTGAAAAAATTGGGAAAATGAGATAATAAAAATTAGAACAAACTATACAAAGGAGAAGCAAATTACGGAGCCTGGGCTTCAGGGGAGCCTTCCGAGAGGATATAACCTTTAGCCTGTTTTCTGACTGAGGATCGTGCTGATAGAGACATCACCCTTACCCTCATACCAAGTCAGATTCTAGGAACATCTGTGCCAAACAGTTATTGGCACTGTCTGGGTGAGGCAAAGAAACACATCCCCCCTCCCTGTTCATGCTGTTTCTAGGTCTGAGGGGAAGAAGCACTAACAGGGTGGTACTGAGGTTTTCTTCCTTTCATGTAACCTCAGGGCTGAGCAAAAAGTTTGTCTTCAAGTGTCAAGTACATCCATCCTCAGGGCCTTCCCCCTGTCCTGGGCACATTGATGATATCCTCTCCTACGGCTGGCACTTGGCACCATGCACCTTTGTGCCTCTCTGGTGTGGAGACCCCATATTTGGCCTGAAAGGACTGGTCACAAAAAGTTTCCACTCTATTCCTCTGGCTTATGATCTTCCTACCTAGGAAGACCTATAAAATGCAACCAACGCCTCATTAATTTTAAATGAGTCTCCCCATGTAACCACTCATCTCTGACGGCCACAATTAACCTCGACTCCACACTCCTTTCCTTTTGTGTTTTGCTGGCTGATTCCTTACTCGTTTGCCCTCTCTTAACTTCCACCCAGGAGTGTTGCAGGCAGTTCAGTAAAACTCTAGGAGGGACTCTCAACTTTACAGCTTTTTTTTCCTACAGCTTTTGGGACCCCTCCCCCTTTCATTCTGTGCCTACTACTTCCAGACGTCTGATAATGCTTTAAACATGTCGAATAATCAGACTTCCCCAGGAGGTCACTTTGACCTTGCAATTTCCTCCCCTACCTTCCTCTTTTGACTTTCAGACTTGTGTTTTCCGCTCCATGATGTGTGTGGGTCCATGGGTAATGGAATGGGCTTCATCAACTATGCATTTCCCACAGCAGGAAGGAGGAAATTCAAGAGTTGGTCTTTTCTTCACAGCTAACAAAACCACCGTTTGCTTGTTGCTGGGGCCCCTGGATTTCTTTGTCTTGCACTAGTCCTGGGCCCTGCTTCCTTTATGTTTATTGAGTGGGGAAAGCCTGAACATGTCACAAAGAGCTGAACATTCCCTGTGGTCTAGAGGAACTGAAGGCTGTGTTTTTTCAAATCTACTTTGTCATCTTGTACGCATTTGCACTTTGCCCTCTGAAGATTTCAAGGCCTTCTTCAGCGTGTCCATTCAGCCTGTGCCCGTGGGCCCCCAAGGGAAGGTCTGATTACTCCAATGTTATTTTCTTCACCTCCCACACTCTCCCCAGCTTTGCATGCAGTACAGACTTTGGGGAAAGGGGGATCGCTGTTGACAACTTACAGGTGTGTGATTTATATCTTGGATGATGGGAAAACCCAGTTGGGGGGGCTTATTTCCTCAGGTGGGGAGAGACACAGCAATTATGGTAAATGCAATAAGGTGTCTAGAGAAAAGCAATCATATGAGTGCAGAGAGCCCAGGCTCTTGTTGTGGAACCTGAGCAGCATCCCTGTTCCCTGAGAGACTTAGGGATGCTGCAATGATGAAGAAACCTTGATCCTAAAGTCCCTGAGTGCTGGAAAGAACTAGCAGAAGACAGACTCCCCCCTGGTACCTGGGGGCAGAAAATGGGTTTCGCATGCATTCCTAAATTATTAAAAAATAGTCTAAGATGTGTCACATGTCCAGAAAGCTTTCCAAACTAGCTAAGGAATTCCTGGTGTTGGTTGCTTGCTTTTCTTCAGTCCTGCTGTTCTTCCTTCTACCCTGCTCTCTTTCTTGTTTTTCTTTTCCCTTCCTTCTTCACTCCCTACCTTCATCCTGAACCTGGCTGTTTTTTCCCACACAACTGAACGTCCTGTGCTTTCGCTGTTAACACCAGCCATGATGTGGGCTCGTGGCTGGTGTGCCGATGGGTGTTACTTATTGCCCCCATCCTTTCTCTATATTATATAGTCTTCTTGACAGGGGACAAACTATTTCTTTTCCTTAAATGTTTTATTTATTTATTTATTCTAATTTTTAGCCTTAGCACAGCCAACATAGCCAATCGATCTGTAGCCCTCCATAACCCCACAGAGCCATGTGGGTCAGGGTGCTTGATTCAGGTGCTGCAGCACAGGAAGGACACTGTGCTCACTGAGCACGAACTAAGTGGTGGCCTGATGCCTGGCACTTTGGATAAATCATTTAATGTCCTACTCACAGCACATCCTTGATATGGTTATTCCAACCCCATTTAGCATATAAGACTCAGACTTTGTCACTTCCTTGGCGATAGATTTGAACCCTAGTTTTCATTTCATTCTGAATTCCATACTGCAGGTACACCCATGGCAATCTGTGGTATACACATTCATGTCCACTGAAGAGAACTCTGAAAAGAAGATTGCAATCATTTCTCTCTTATTTACAGCCATTTGCCACTAGTCCTAAAATGGACTAACTCCCAGTATCCCCGAGGAAATTTCGGAAGACAAATCCTATTTGGAGACCATGTCTGCCTTAGATGGGACATGGGCTCTGTGCTTCTGAATTGGTGCCACCTGCTTTGGTCAGAAAAACTAGGGCAAACATGTAAGAAGCTCTCCAAGTTTTGGTAGAAGGCTCAGTGGGTTTCTAATCTGTGCCTCTGGGAACATGATGCCTGGTGTGGGGACTGCAGGACAGAAGGGTCCTCCTGCCAGGCAGGCTTTTTTGTTTGTTTGTTTCTAGGCACTTCCTCTGAATCTCTGCTCCCTAGGCTAATTCTTCTTCCAGACCCCTTTACTTTCTCCCACCCTTTTCATTTCCCAAACCCTCTTAACTAGCCTTTCTCCCTGTAATATCAGGGAAGTGTACTCTTACATGCCTGCTTATCTCATAGTGTTGTTTTACCTTAATGCTTGACAGCTCTCTCAGATACAAGAATTTAATACTATTTTATGTCTTCTATCTCTGGCAAGGTTAGGTCGCAGCATTCTGTGACTGAAAATCGTATTAGCATTTTCCTCATTTGTGCAAGTGCTATCTTCCTATAAGCCATACATATGGAGTGGGAGATTTCAATGGATATGAAACCACTTAAAGCAGAAAAAAGAAAAAAAGTGCTCAGTTTTTGTCCTTATCATGGTGCAAGTTAGTTTTCCTAACAGGGAATTTTTCAAGAGGTCTCTCTTAGTGCTGTGACTTTCTGGAATAAATATGGGGAAAAGGGCACACTTCCCATGCCGTATCCTTTTTACTCTCTTCTGCTCCTCTGAGCTTTGCTTCTGAATACACAAAACCTGTATTTATGACTGCCAAGAGGACCTCTACTGTGAGGGAGAATTCATTGTAAATCACTCTTTCACAGCCAGTTAACAGGCAGTGTCTTTCTCACCAATAATTACGGTTTTTCTTTGAGTTGAGAAGGTTGTTTTGGGGGCAATAAATTGTCATGTCAGTTATCCTTCACTCTTTTTGCATGTGATTCCTCAGTCGGAAATTGGTGTTCTTAACAGTTGAACCTCTGGGGTCTCCAAGGCTTCACAGCTGAAAATCTTGGAGTCCTCTGCTTTGGAAAAGGGAGGGGGTGGTGGGGAGAGAGAGAATGGGAGATGAAGAGAGATTCAGAGAAGGCCCTTTTGTTTTCAACTTTGGTAATAGGAAATTTGAAAGTCAGGGAAGGGGATTTGCTCCTCTTACTAAGTATATTTTATGTTAGACAATTTTAACAAGGCTTAAAATACTAAGAATGTTTCCTTTTTCAATTTCAACAGAGTGCATTAAGGTCATAACCATCTGATTACAGTGACGTGTTCTTTCGTGTACACACCTCTTCTAAAAGCACCCACACAAACATGTTTGGATCATAGTGTGAAAGTTTATAAGCAACAAAATTTTAAATACAGTAAGAGAATTAGAACTCCTCAATTTGTGGAAATTGTTAATGGAAAACTTGTTTCCCAAATCACACTTAATTTTACTGAGTGGCAGGTTATGATAACATCATTCTAACATGTGCAGACTTACCATTTCATGAGTCCTCTCTATAATTGTTTTATGGCACTGCTGTTCTGATCACTTTAGGTAATCAGTTACAAGGACTTTTTGGCAGCCTCTGTGGGTGAGAAAGCAATCCACCCAGATTTCGGGTGGTTGGTAAGGCCTGCGGTATCTGGGGCCACGAGCTTGTCCACATCCGAGAGTGCGGCACTGGGTCTTTTTTTCTCACAAAGAGGAGGGGTTATTCAAGTCGTAAAGGCACAACGCTTTTTTGACAATCTGCTAAACTGACACTGGGGTTTGGCCTGTTTTCTTTTGTGTGTGGATGGGACAGGGTAGACTTGGGACAGTTTGTTTGACCCATGGACCTTCTGACTTATGAAGCTCAGAGGTTTCAAAAGTAAAGCAGTAGGGCAGAGAGGCCAAGAGGATGAGCTCTCAAATCAATCCCTGATTTGAGTTCTGGGTCTGCATTTATTAGCTGAATCATCTTGGGCAATATTACTCTACTTCTAGTGTCTTCATTAGTAAACTGGGCATATTAATGCTAACAGTAATATTTCTGGAAGCTTGCTGCTTCTTTCCACTTCCTCTGTTGCCACCTTGGTGCAAGGTACCCTCATATTCCACCTGGGTAACTACATCTGTCTCCTAACCATCCCTCTTCCCCTGACCATACAAAGAATAGACAGAGTGATTCTTTAAATACATGATCTCAAAACTCTCCTGTGCCTTTCCTCCTCATTCAGAATAAAGCCAAAGTCCTTACCATGGCTTCAAAGGACCCACTTGATTTGTCTCCTGGTTACTTCTCTGGCCTCACCTTTAAGTCCTCTCATCTTGATCCAACCATTCAGCCCCATATGCTGTCAGAACACAATAAGCATGTTCCTTGCTCAGGGAATCAAGCTGGCCTGGAACGCTCTTCCTACATATTTATCCCCAGGGTGAACACCACCATTTTCTGCTCAAATGTTGCCTGGCCAGTAAGGCTCTTACTCAGTTTAATTTTTTCCTTAGTTTGCGTGTCTCACCATTCTACACACTACGCACTTACTGTCCCTCTCCAGCCCTGAAATGCAAGTTCCGTGAGGGCAGCGTCTTTGTTTATGATGTTTATTTCTGTGTCCCCTGTACCTGGAACAGAGCCTGGTTGGTTAACACTGATACATAAATGCATAAAATCTGCCTCATAGAGTTGTTTAAAAAATTAAATGATATACTACTTCTGAAATGCTTGGCGCAGTGCCTTACACATGGTAAGAATGCAATAAATGTTAGCTGTTATTTACTGCAGAGTTTAGTAACAAATAATTCACTTAGGAATAGAAAATAGGACTTTAACTATAGCAAACTGGCAAAGCCAATTGGTGGAGAGTAACTCACCCAAACTTTTTTTGGGAGTGTGGGTTGTTATCTTCATAGTTCTTCCCTTTACATTATTTCTTAGTCAACATTTCATGACAATTCACAAGAGAGAAACAAGAAGAATAAAAATGAGCTTAAAGGACAGAGTAAAGCAATTACCTCAAACAGTGTGGATATATGGGAATCAGTGAGGGATTTTAGGCTGGGGCAGCTGAGATTATAGGTAGGTGGCTTCTTTGAGGCTTACAGGCTTGGAGGTTTTCCTGGAAGGAGGCATTGAGGTGGTGGGTCATGTGTCCTGTGTCTAAGAACCATAGGGGACAGTTCTTGTCTTTTGTATCAATTACTTATTGCTGTGTTACAAACCATCCCAAAACTCAGCGACTTAAAATGAAGATTTGCATTTCTCACAGTTCTGTGAGTCACTAGGCAGTTCTGCTCCTCCTGATGGTAGTTGGGGCCACATGTGGTGGGTATGCCCGGGACTGTGTTGTCTGGGGCTGGGACATCTAAGAAGGTGGTTGTTTGGGCCCTAGAGCTGGCCGTTGAGTGGGCATTGCTTTTTTTCCACATGACCTCTTTCTGGGACATTCCTCATCATTCAGCAGGTAGTCTAGCTTAAGCTTCTTTACTTGATGACTGGCTTTCAAGGGAGCAAAAAGGAGCAGTAAGGCTTCATATGGCATAGGCCTGTAATTCACAAGATGCCCCTTTGCTGCATTCTACTGGTCAAAGCAAGTTGCAAGGAGAGAGCGAAACTAGTTCTCTTACCATAGGAGTGGGGTGTGCAAGTGCATGTGGAGTTAAGTGGGTGGCTGGCTGCCGTCTTAGCAGGTGATCTATGGCACTCTTTAACTCGCACCATATGAAGGCTTTTGTCCTGGACTCCCCATAAGTCCCCTTGAGTCTTTACTGCCTATGGGGGAGCTGGACTTCACAATCCTAACATTTCAAGGCCAACAGTCTCAGTAGCCAGCTCTGTACAGAAGACTGTAATCTCTGTTGTGAGGAGTACAGTTTTCCTCTCCACTTAAAAAAAAAGAAATTATTATTGATTTAGAAGCCATCACTTTGGAGTTGTATCCTCTGTGGTTAAGTTTTTTTTTTTTTTTTGATTTCACAAGCATTTATTGAGGCCCTCCTACATGTCAGACACTGGCCAGGCTCTTTAACATGCTTATGCCATTTAATTCTCACAACAACCCTGGTGGGGGTTTTGATGATTCAAAAGGAAATTACTCACTCTGTTTTTCTTTAATATAGGACATCATTTACTCGGGGTCACATGGGTAATAAAGGGCAGAGATGAAAGTCAACTTAAGCTTCTTGTACTACACATTGCACACATGTTCCACGACAATAGTCAGCCTCTCTTTTAGCTGCGTGAAGAAAGCCACAAGGGAACAAAGATGAAGAAAGACAATAATGCTTATTTTAGTCCATTTAGTTGAAATGAGTCATGGATCTATTTAGCAATGAAGAAAGGGATTGGCATATACATGGACTTCAGAATCAAAGCTATTTTACCTGGCAGGATTTTGTTTGGGAGTTTCTGGAAGTCATAAATTGAGTTATAAGTTTTAATTCTCAGGCATGTCAGTTAAAATTAGGTCTAGGAGCACACAACAGAAAACCCCAAATGACAGAGAGTTAAATAGAATAGACACTCATTTCTCTCTCATGAAATGAAGTTTGGAGGTGGGTACTGCAGGGCTAGTGTGTGTGCTCAACAAAAATCAAGCACCAGGGCCCTATTGGTGTGGCTCAGTAGATTGAGGGCCCAGTGGTTTGACTGCTGGCCTGCAAACCAAAGTGTTGCTGGTTTGATTCCCAGTCAGGACACTTGCCTGCATTGAGGGCCAAGTCCTCAGTGGGGGGTGTGCAAGAGGCAACTGCACATTGATTTTTCTTCCCTCTCAGTCTCCCTCCCTTCCCTTCTCTCTAGAAATAAATAAATAAATTAAAAAAAAAAATCAAGCACCAGGCTATACTTCTTTGGCTTCAATAAGGGAGTAATGATTAAATAGTAATAACTAAAATTGCAAAATAATTAAAACAATTATTTAGTTTATCTGTGAAAGTTTCTTAATACTGAGTTAAGATGTAGTAATTGCTTTATTCATGAAAAAAATAAGAAAAGAAAACTGTCCTGAATAGTGTTTGAAAGAAAAGGAAGGAGTATTTAAAATTATTGATCAGAGGCATTTTGGTCAATTTTGTATGTGGATTACAGAGTAGAAAGTTTAATATATTCCCCTAGTATTTTACCTTTATTCAGAGAAGAACTTCAAAAGCTATATGTATACTATCTAAGACAAATGTTTTATTTTCTCTTTTTGCAAAGAAGAATTATAAAACCTGTATGTATACAATCTTTCCTTATATTAGGAAATTAAGCCCAATTATAGAATAGAATTTGGATTGTTTTCTATAGGGTAAAAGTCAAACTTTGAGTAACAAAAATGTGTGCTTTATTGTGACAAAATATCTTTGATTTAGATTTTAAATATATTTGCTCAGAATAGTCAGGGTAGACACTAAGCATACAAAAATAAGTCAACCTATTTTATTGTTTTTCCATTTACAAATGTAAGAATTCAACATCTCTGCAGAATAAATTTCAAATGTTGATTTTCTTTAAAAAAATCAAGGACCAGGCTTCTTCTCTGTGGTTACTGCACCTTCCTGTAGAGATGCTTCCACTCACGGCCTTGTAGGTCCAGGTTTTCGTCTATATTTAATCCTAAGGAAGGAAGAAAAGAGAAAGAAAGGGACACTCCTTTCCTTTAGATACTTCTCAGAAGTTGCTCATGACATTTCTGCTTTTATCCCATTTGCCAGATGTGGCTGCAGACCATGTTTAGCTGAAAGGCAGGCTGGGCAATTGGCAGCTAAGAACTGGGGGTTCTACTACTAAAGAAGTGGGTACACACTGGGGGGGCAATTAACTGTTTCTGATAGAGCAAGTGTGGTTTGTAAAGTTATATTTTAATCAATGTGTAAAATAATAATAAAACTTTAGATTAACTTATTAACAATTAAAGGTGAATAAGAAAGATTATTTTTTCCTATGTGTTTATTTTCTCTAATAGTAAGCTACAACAGTATTATCTTTAAACACAGTGTTTGGTGTAATGTTATTGGGTTTTTAAATTTAGGTGCTTTAACATAGTCCTCTACTTTGTAACATAGGAAAAGTCTGCTTCTCACCATTTCAGACAAATCACGCCGATGGCATAAAACAACCTGTTTAGACCACATAGCCAAGTGTGACACACTGCCACTAGCTACTGAGCTTACCCGCACCCTGCCAATAAGTAGGAGGAAACAAATACATCTATTTAGTACTAGATTTGTTAACCTAAACCTGTGAAATGAAAATTGTAATATATAATAATAGACTTTATGATTACCAAAGTGTATAAAGTAAGCAATGTTTGAACAAAAATTATGTCCTTCATTTTGCTTGTTGCTATGATGGTCATGACAAAAGGATGCATAGATTTAGTATATTTGTGAAATGGATTTAATTCCTTTGATATATATTTGACTTTGTTTGGTTTCCATGTGTCTACCACAGGCTGTTTCGGGGATATACAAGAGTTTAAGGTACTGCCTCTGTTTTCTGTGCGTTAGTAACACAAGTGAGACAAGGTGAGAGTTTAGCTAGACTTTGGAATAGGAGTAGGATTTGCATAGAAAGGAGGAAAGGAAAAGGGACATGGCCCAGGTAGCTTTGGAGTTGATCAGCACATTCATTCACACCTGTGGTCCAGGGAGGAGGGCAGCAGCCTGGCTGAAGCAGAAGGAAAGAGTAGGAGATAAGTTTGGTGGGGTGGGGTCATGTAGAAGACACCAAAGGCTAAGAATATGAATTGGTACTTTGTTTTATTGGCAGTGAAGACCAATGAGCTATTTCATGGTAGGCAGATGATGAGGAAAGTACAAGAATGAGGCCTGATGATGCATTAGCCTCCTGCTCCCACCTTTGGAAGAGAACCCATAAAGGAAACACATGGGAAGCACCTTTTTGGTAGCAATAAAACCAGGAGGGTGGAGTGCTAGAAATCAAAATGGAGGATGTCTGGGAGGTGGGGGTAAGGGTGGTTATCACCAAATTGTGACATGTTTCATAGGATTAAATATGGATGAGAGTAAAGATAGTTATTGGATGTGACATTTGAGAGCTCACAGTTTCAGGGGTGCCTCGTGGGACAGACTGCCTGAGAGCAAGAAATGAATGAGTGCTACAGCAATGCAGCAGTGGGAGAGATCACAAAGACTGGCCAAGAGGAAGGAGGTAAGGCAGTTGGAAGGGAGCTCCCCTACGTCCACACCCTGAAATGGGGAGAATTTCAGGTTTCAAGGCAGAAAGGCAGCAGCTGTGAAAGGGCCAGGATAAAGTTGTAGAAAGGGAATGGTCATGGACATGAAGTCCCTTGGGTATCAGCAGTCCAAAGATAAGAGGAGGGGTGGTTGTCTTTAGGTAGGAGGAAATCTGTCCTTCTGGGGCTGGTAGGACAGAGGATGAGATGGTAAGTAGAGGGAGAAGCAAGCTGGAACTGTAGGCAAGGACTCAAAGGTGTGGAGGGAGCTCTGGAACTCCCATAGGGAGGTGTGAGGGGAGATGGGTAAAGCAGAAGAGCGATTTCTGTTGAATGTGCATCTGGGATTGGGAGCAGGGCTACCTGCGTGGCTTTCCTCCATCAGGCTTCTTGGGCCTCAGTAGGAGCAAAGGAGGTAAGCTGTGGTGATGGCCTGTGTTGGTGACTGGCATGCTGAATTTGGCAAGGGCCTGAGTCAAAGGGGTCTCTTGGTGATGTGGAAGTTCCCACTTCCATTTCTTCTTTAGGAGGGATCCCACAATGCATATTTAGTTATCATGTCGTAAATGTTTCCAGGTGATCATTTTATTTCACAAGAGCAGATGGTGAATGCAGGGTTCCCTTCGGCTGCTGAATGCGTGGATTCTATGGCACATATTCAGTGCTAGGAAATACTAAGGTATTAAATATGGTAATAAATAACTTGCTCCAGGTTTAATTGTGTGCCTCACAATCTGTGTGTTTGGAAATGAGCTAGAGCTGAGCCTCTTCTTATTCTTTCTTAATTCAATTTGGGGTCTTGACCTGAAGTACTTCACAGGCATTTTTCATGGTCAGGATGTTACTGGCTTCAGAAAAAAAGCAAAGCTCATAGATAGAGGAGATGCATTTTAAAAGCAGAATGATTAGAGCTTCTGTGTCCTGACCAGATGTGAGGGGTCCACAGTGGCCTGATGGCATGGGTGCAGAGTTTGAATACTGTGGCTTCTGGTTTAGTATCAGGGCCAAATACAACGGGGACACAGGGGAGAAAGCAATAGAGGGTGGAACCTCCCGGAGAGTGGAGACACCTGACTCTTCCCTCCCTCATTCAGCTCTACTCTTACCATGATAGAATGAACTAGAATGTGTTTGCTTCCCAGGCTCTCATTAGTTACTTGGCCACACAGAGCAAACCTGCCACAGGCAGGTGAATCAGAGTTCCCGGCTTGCTCAATGAGAACCCTCTACTCTGGAAACCAGCATTTGTGCCATGTCTCAGACACCCTTACCTGAAAATACAGCCTCCCTGGTTGACAGTTGCCCTCATCTCCCCTTCTCCAACCAGAGAGGTGGTCCTAGGAGCGGGAGTTTCACTTGTTTGTGTTTTCAAAGAACACACTGATTACTAAATGGATCAGGGAGTGCTGGTGGGGGAGGTTCTGAATCTCCAAAGTGAGCCTTGGCAGTTCTGAGGGAATCTTTGGTGTGAGGTACACCAGCACTTTGTCCTTGAAATCTGGAGGTACCCCAAAGCTGAGGGTTGACAGAGTCTCATATTCCTTAGAAGTGGTTGACACACTATGTTCAATGCATACTGCCTCCAGGAACCAGAGGTAGTCTATTCTATGCAGCTAGAGGATGGGGTGTTAGAAACCTGAGCCTTTAGGTTTGGAAAATGTGATCTTTTCCTCTTAAGGCACATGTTGGGTCCTCTGAGAACTCCAGGTTGTTCTTTGACAGGGTGACCTTGACTGCTCTTGGAAAAGAAGGTTTTGTTTTTGTGCCATTTCCCTGGAAGCCACAGGCTGAGATAAATAGTACTGTGCAAGATAAGACACAGGGTTAGGAGTTAGTGTTACCCGAGGTTCGGCCTCCATCTGCTGGGTGACCTTGAAGAAATCCCTTTCTCTCTCACTCTGGAGTTGGAATGTGGGCTGATCGCAGTCTGGCTGCTGGCTGGTTGGAGCTCACTGAGGTGCGGTGAGGATGGTGCAGGTCCCTTCTGTAAAGGGCTTGGGCTCCTTACATGGAAAAGCAGCATAAACAATGTCTCATGATCAACAGGGGTGGTGTGATTGTTCCTTTAGGCTCCTGCCTCTCAGCATCTGGGCTTCAGTCCCAGGGTTGATGCGTGCTGGAGATGACCACCTTCCCCATCCACAGGCTAGGTATTACTGTCTCCTAGTGTCTGACAGTCTCTGGGTTTTGTATCAGTGGACAATTAAATTTGGTTTCTCTTGGACTGGCTAAGGCCAGTGAAGTCAACTAGCCAACAGAAGAAGCTCAAAGGCAGTTCTTTAACTGCTTAATTAGCCTGGATTGCAGGAAAAGCCAAGTCTAGATTTGACTAGGGCATTTGCATATCTACACAGCTTCCCTTCCGTTCAAGGTCTCCCCAAACTCTCAGAGGCCCTGCTGCACAGCTCACTGGATTTCAGGGGCCTGTTTTTTGGTTTTGGCTGGGAGAAGAAGGTTATTAAGAAAGCCAAACTTTCTCAATTTTTGTTTTAGTTGTGTTCTGTGTTTAATAGCCATTGAGTCTGTTCTGCCATGTTTTAAAATTTTGTATGTCTTTCATATACACATTTTTTAATTTAGCATCTGATGCCTCAGATGTCAACTGATATTGATAGTGTTCAGTTCTGACCCAGAAAAACATTAGGTTAAATAACTTTTGTTGCCCTGAGACCATCTCCCACTTGTACAAGAAAGGTTGTATCTGCAGCAAGTTTCTGGGAGATTCTGTCTTCCCTGTAGACTAGAAGAGTTCTTTTTATGGTCCTTTCTATAAACAGCATTACATGGAGAGTGGAAATTGTGGACTGACTCCAAAGTCAACCCATTATCTGTTCTATTCCAAATAACAATAGTCTGTTACTTTTCAGAGAAAAAGAATGCTGTAGCATTGAGGATCTTTTTTTCCCTGCAGTTCTGACAGTGAGGCTGTGCAGTTCCTGATATTCCTGTACTACTAAAAACAGTGCTAATAACTCCCTGTCCTGATATATTGTCCTCTGTGCATGATGCGAGAACTGCTTCCTACAGTGATTTAGCCGCGTTCCTGACGTTATATTTTGGGTTACAAGGAGATGTTCTATTTCTATACCTCCTTGACGTTTCTCTCCCTTCAAACTATTCCAAGCCTTTTCATTCTTTTGGCCACAGAAACATCTGGAAAGAGGAGCCTATAATCATGGCCTCCACTTTCCTCCCATTCATTCATTACCTAATTTTACTCTGGCTTGTGTCCCATTACTGCAAGGACCTCATTGCTAACTCAGTGACTTGATTAGGGTCTATGATTTTTCATGGGGAAATATTAATCTTCAACTGAAATTTAGCAATTCCTTCAATTATGAGTGTAGGCAGCAAACCACAAAAGTACTAATAGTATCCATAAGTATTTCAACATCACATTACAACTATTGTAGATATCTAGAAGTATTGTTTTTTTCATTACTATTGGGAAATTACAATGGTTTATAGACTGTTAGATTGTATTACTTCATAAATTAACATAGAAGCATATGTGTGACTATAATATGTTTTAATATTTTATAACCAATGTAAGCAGTTTTATTTAATATATATATTACATTTTGTATATGTAGCTATTATTTTGAGAAAGGGCCCATAGGTTTCATCAGACTACCAAGAGATTCATGGCACAAGAAAAAGGACAAAAAACAGTTTTAGTCATTAGCTACCTGGTTTCTCTAGAGTGTTTCTCTTACAATGAGAAGAGCCTCCTACCAAAAGCTCTCTTTTCCTTTGCTTGCACAATAGCACTCTTTCTTCCATGTTTCTCCTTATTGTTTCCACGGCTCTTAGTTCTTCTTTAGTTCATTTCTCACATTTGAGATTTTTCCAACATTCTACCCTCCTTCCCCCTCTCCCACCCTCCTTTCTTTCTCCCACAAATATTTATTGAGTGTCTACTTTTAAGTAGCTGATGGTCCTGTGGTGGGCACAGACAACAAAGAAGGTCAGTATGAGATAGTCTGATGTGTGCTGAAGGAAGGGTGCTTGGAGACACTAAGAGGAAAAACCCAAACCAGCCTTGGGAGAGGGGAAAGACTTCTCAGTGGAGGCACCCTTAAGCTAAGCCCTGGAAGGTCAGGTGGAGTTAGCCAGGCTTGGTGGTGGTTGGGAACAGAGAGGTAACCACAAGGACTGGTTGGGTGATGAAGTTGAGGCTGGAAAGGTAAGGATTGGCCAGTCTGGGGAGTGCCTTTCAAACCATGCTAAGCATATCAAGCAAGGCATTTTAGGAGAATTGCGTTTTAGAAAGATTGCTCTGGTTTGGAGTGAAGAATAAATTGGAGAGGGAAAACCTAGAGGTTGGTGACAAGTTGAGAGGCTGAGAAACACTAGCCTTTGCTCTTTCTTGAATGCATCGCATGTGTCCACCCCATGCTCATGCTTTCCTTTTGTCTGAGATACTCTTGCTTGATACCCAATGGACAAGTTTGCTCAGCCTCTCAGGTAATGTCTTCTCTTTAGAGTCCTTAACTTCCATGTTCTTGGAGGATATTATTTTTCGTACATCTTTTATTTTTAACCTCTTATTGGAATTACTTGAGGACAAAGAATGGGCCTTGTTCATCATTATATTCCTGGTGCTCAGCATATTGCTGGGCCCATAGTAAATTTCTAAACTGAGCCAAAGTAAGAGGGAGAAAGTACAGAGGTTATAGAATTTGTTCATAGCAAAGAGAGCCCACAAAACCCCTCAGAGCTGTCCAAAGAATCACGAAGTCTCAGGGTGAGAAGATCATCTAGCTGTCTTTTAGCTTTTAAATAGAAGCACTTTGTTTTTGTTTTATACCTCCCCTGCTACTTGCTGCTTCCACTAGCCCATCAGTAGGTGTTGCTAGAATTTGGAGGTTTGAACAGGACTTTAAAGTTTTTTACTTTTAGCAATATGGATTTAATGGTCTTCTTTTGTTTTCAGTGAGAAAGAGAGATTTTTCCCCAAGATGACAAAGTAGAGAGTAACTAAGTAAAGTGGGGTATACCTCAGTCAAGAGAAAGTGTGGGGTTCAAGGCCAGGACATCTGATAACCTGGCCCCATGGTGGAAAGCATTTGTGTGTGGCTCACTCTCTTGGGGGTGGGGGTGGGGTGCAATGGCAGCCTCAGTTGTAGATATTTTACCAGGAACCTGGACAAAGCCCTTGAGATGGCTTGATAGTTAGCAGAGGGTGATCACTTGTATAGCTCCCACATTAGATTTCAGATCCTTGCTGAAGGTTCTAGAGGGAAAAACAGGGCATGGATATATATATATTTTTTCTGCTGGTGTTGGCTATGTTTCCCAACTTTTCCCCATGATCAAAATGGAAAAAATGTTAATAGGTTCAGGTTCACTGCTTTTTATGCACGTGGCAGCCAGACACCAGAGAACCCTGGGAAGTGGAAAGAGCATTTATAATGCTCTTTGAGGAGTGATTACAGGTCACTCCTCAAACTTTCTGTGTCTGTAGGTCCAGTGGAGAAAAAGCTGCTCACTGGCTGGTAGGGATGATCATGTAATGGGCTCGCTCATTCTCTGGAAGGTAGAACGTTGATCAGTAACAGAACCAATCTTCTTCCCTTTCCTTCCAAAAGCAGGAATTAATGGTGGGGGGTGGAATTAACCCTTGAAAAGACAAACAAAACAATAACTGAAGGCCCTAAAGATAAATAGATACTCCTGACAATGAGTTAGGAAACTCTAGTTTACATTTGACAAGTACAGTTGATCCTTGAAAAACATGGGTTTGAACTGGGGAAGTCAATTTATACCATGGATGTTTTTGTTCTTGTAAATTTACAGCATTGATAAGTTTTTTTCTTTCTTATGATTTTTGTAACATTTCTCTTTTCTCTAGCTTACTTTATTGTAAGAATACATATAATATAAAAATATGTTAATTGACTATATTATCAGTAAGTCTTCCAGTCAATAGTAGTCTTCTAATAGTTAAGTTTTGGGGGAGTCAAAAGTTCTACATGGATTTTTGACTGCACAGGGGGTGGAGCTCCAACCCCCAGTTTGTTCAAGGGACAACTGTACTTCAATAAAGTTTTCTCATAAACCTTAGGCAAAATCTTGCCTTAGCCAGATATTGGCAGGGAAAGTTCATTTTGTTGTTATCAGGACTAATTGTCATTGGAAATTTCATCAAGTAAGTTGATGAGCCCTGTGGACTAGAAAAAATGAGAGTTACAATTTTTGAAACCCAGCCTTTATAAGATATGATTGCAATTCACCCAGTGGGTAAGACAGTAGTTTTCTTTAACTGTATTGTGAACTAGAAAGAGAATGACTAACTCCTTGAAGAGACCTTGATCACCATTCACTTAGGAGCCTGCCCCAAGATTCAGGAAAGTCATCTGCTACAGCCACATGTTCACAAAGGGTTTTTAATATAGGCATTGGGATTATCTTCAAATGAAGTTACAGACAGAAATACCCAGATGGAGTAAAAAACGATTGTTATACAACTTAAAACTCATGTTCCTCTGCCAGACCATACTGCCTGTGATGATCCATGAAGTAATATTTTAAAAATATTTATTATCTTATGATTAGTGCCAATTGTATTGCATTGCATCAGTGTTGTGAATTAAAGGAATTAATTTGTCAAATATAAACATTTATGGTAGACAATAATCCTCCCTTATTGATGTTTTCTCTTTCTGTGGTTTTACTTACTTACAGTGAACTACAGTCTGAAAATATGAAGTACAAAATTCCTGAGATAAATTCATTAAGTATTAAATTGCATGCCGTTTTGAGTAGCATGATAAAATTTTGTGCTGTTCCACCTGAGATGTGAATCTGTCCGGTGTATACTGCCTATTAGTCACTAAGTAGAGGTCTTGGTTAGTTATCGGATTCACTGTCAGGGAATCCCAGTGCTTGTGTTCAAGTAGCTCTTATTTTAGTTCATAAAGGCCCCAAAGAGTAAGATTAGTGATGCTGACAATTCAGATATGCCAAAGAGAAGCTATAAAATGATTCCTCTGAGTAAAAAGGTGAAAGTTCTTGACTTAATAAGGAGAGAAAAAATGCTGAGTTTGCTAAGATCTATGGTCAGAACAAATCTTGTATGCATGAAATTGTGGAGAAGGGAAAAGATATTTTTGATAGTTTTCCTGTTGTACCTCAAAATGCAAAACTTGTGGCCACAATGCGTGATAAGTGTTTAGTTAAGATGGAAAAGGCATTAAATTTGTGGGTGGAAGACTTCAACAATGAATTTCTGAAATGAGTGACACCAAGCCATTTACTGCAAGTAAGGGATGATTATACAGATTCAGGAATAGGTTTAGCATTTACCATCTCACATTATCGCAAGAATAAATGAGTATAGTACAATAAGGTATTTTGAGAGAGAGAGAGAGAACACATTCACATAACTTTTGCTATGGTGTATTGTTATAATTGTTTTACTTTATTATTAGTTATTGTTGTCAACATCTTACTTTGCCTAATTTATAAATTACACTTCATGATAGGTATGTATGTATAGAAAAATGTAGTATATGTAGGGTTTGGTACCGTCCATGGTTTTGGGCATCCACTGGGGGTCTTGGAACATATCCCCTGTGGATAAGGGGAGACCACTATACTGCAATTTTAATAACACTAGTGGTCATTTACTCATTTTTATTTTTGCTTTTAGAAGCATACTACAAAGGGTAAAAAAGAAAATGGCTTGGATGAACTACCTTAAGATGAGCTGCCTTAAGTGTGTTTAAACATCTGGTCAGATCTCCTATAGAAATCTGGGTTAGAGGAAAGAGTTAACAGCACAACCTACAGTTAGTTGATCCTCATTACTCACAGATACATATTTGCAAATTTTCATATTGGCTAAAACTTATTTGTAGATGTTAAGCCAGTAATTATAGTGCTTTCACAGTCAGTTGCAGACATACACAGAGTGATGAAAAATTTGAGTCACCCAACACTTACATTCCCAGTTGAGGTTGAACATGGTTATGTTCTGCCTTCTGATTTCAGCTTTCATACTGTGAACAAGTGTCCTTTTTATGGTCTACTTAGTGCCACATTTCCCACATTTTAGAGCTTTTCATTGGTTATTTCACCACTTAAAATACACGTACCTCAAGTATCATGCTAAAGTGCTGTCTAGTGTTCCTTTAAAAAAAAAAAGACTTTATTTATTTATTTTTAGAGAGAGGGAGAGAGAGGGAGAGAAACATCAAAGTATGGTTGCCTCTCACATACCTCTTACAGGGACCTGGCCTACAGCCCTGGCATGTGCCTTGATTGGGAATTGAACTGGCGACTCTTTGGTTTTCAGGCCAGCACTCAATCCACTGAGTCACACGAGCCAGGGCTGTCTAGTGTTCCTAAGTGCAAGAAGGCTGTGATGAGTCTTAAATATGTGTATTAGAGAATCTTTGTTCAGTCATGCATTATAGTGCTCTGTTGGCTGTGAGTTCAATGTTAATGAATCAACAATATATATTGAAGGAAGTGTCTTTAAACAGAAACACACATTAAACAAGGTCATGTATTGATTGGCTGATGGAAATGTGACCAGTGGCTTATAAGGAACCTAACCTGGAAATTCCCTAGGAGCAACGGTTCAGTGTTTGCTAAGAGTTTATAGAATATGATTACAATGAACAATGAGAGTCAACTCTATTTGAAACAGACAAGATCTCATGAACCATTTTCTGTGTGTCTTCCTGGGAAGCTCACCTGTGCTGGCCTTAGGGTTTATAATGTGTTTGAAAGGGAGGTAGTTTAATAGTTGACACAGTAATACATGTGCACACTGCCCTCTTCACAGGGATAAGTAGAAGTCATTTCTCTAAATGACAGGGATTCCTGATCATCATTATCTTAAGGCCAAACTCTTACAGGGGATTTGCTGTATATTCTCATGACACCAATAGAACTGACTTAGTTCACAGGCAGGCCTAGTGGAAGATCAAGTTGATCAGGAAGAGCCCTTTGGCTATGCTGCAACCCTATATGTTTGGATTTTTTCCTGGGCTTTATTTACCACCTAGAATTATAATGTGCACCAGAAAGAAATGGATTCATTGAGCTGGGGGCAATGAAGAAGGTTCAGACAGAATTATTTGGTTTTTGAGAAAGCCAGGACTATAAGAAAAATATCTGAAGGGAAGGAGATAATAAGGCAGTCTATTGATTGTTCAGGATTTCTTGTTCAGGATTTCTTTTCCAGTATTCAACAGGTGGATGTCTGTTGGGACCATCACTGAGTGTTAGAAGCCTGCTTATGGTTCAGATCGAGTAACAGAGCATAGGCTAAGACTTTGATGATGTGTGCTAAGCAAGATTCTCTTTTTATTATTATTTCTTTTCTTCTTCAAAAGGGGGGAAGCTTCCTTGAGGTTACTGAGAGCACTGGGAATTCTCTCTGAGCTCTTTGGAACAGGTATGAGAAGGAAGTTTGAATCTTTTTTCCTTATTTGGAAGTGTACCTAGAGTCTGCTTTGTCATAACTTCAACTCACCAGTGTCATAGCCACCTTCGGATTGTGCACTGCTTTCCGTGGCATCTTCCAAATTAGCATCTGGGGATGACTCATGCAGAAACCTTTGAGGAGAGATGGAGAGATGGAGAGGGAGACGCAGGGAGAGAGATGTGCTGAGACTTCATGAGACTGGGGAAAAAAACTCATGCAAATTGTAGACCAGTAGAGGTCCAGCTGTCTAGGACAGATCTCCTGCTTGGGCTCCAGAACTTAGGACCCACACTCAATTGCTCCGTCTGTCATGGCAAAAGCAATGCTCACCATCTAAAACTCATCAATTCTTTGCCCCAACCTTTCTGGGCTCCTTTGTGTCCTAGAATGTTAGTAGACTCTCTAGTCCACCCCACCCCCCACTCTCAGTTATCCAAGCCAGAAACCTGGAAGTTATTTTAAACTCTTCTTCTCTTATCATTCACATCTAATACATTCCTAAGTTTGTCTGAGGTTGGCCTGCCTCACAAATATGCCCACATTCATGCATTCCCTTTCTCTAACCCACTGCCAGTGCCTCACTTCCAACCTCTCACACTTTCCACTTATCCATTTCTAAACCCTTTGAACACGTCCTTTTCCAGATTTGTCTCTTTTCTTATCAAAGTCAGTTCCTCAGATTTCTTTTCAATGAAAGCCTTTTCATGATTCCTCATCCCCTTCAGGATAAAAGCTGCACTCCTGTGTGTGATAGATGACGCTCTTGTGGGATTTGGCTCCTGTCTGTCACCCAGGCTCTCTCTTCAGAACTTTCCTATTCTTTGGTAAATTTCAAGTTTATTTGCCTTTGTCTGTCTAGAATATCCTTCCCAGCTTTTCTCTTTGGGAAACTCCCACTTGGTCTTTAAGACCCAGATCCAGGGTCTCAGTTCTCTCCCCATGATGATGACCAATGCATTTAACAAGCGGTCAGCTTGGGCTGTGAGCAATTAGATCAGAAGCCATGGAAAACTCCTGGAATGGCCCTGCCTTAAGGCACCAGGGAGCTGTCATCTGGGTTTCCCCACCCTAGCACAGTTGATCATCCCTCCTTTGTGTCACCACAGTACATGTGGAGGCACCATTATTCACCCTGTAGTTGTCATTCAACAAACATATTTAATAATTGCCTACTCTGTTTAGACCTTGCCTGGATCATGGGAAGATAACAATGCGTAAGACAGCATTTCTGCATTTGGGTGCTTGTAATCCAGTCATACAGCATTTTTCTCTTTGGTAATTATCTTCTATAAGACTATCAGCTCCTTGGACAGTGGGGACCAGCTCTGTCATCTCAGAATCCTTGGCACCTGCCTGGTGCTTGGCAGAGAGCATGCTCAGTCAGTATTTGTTGAGTGAGGGTGTCAGGCTGGGATCCCCAGCATCTGGACTCAAGGGTCACAGTGTCAAGGTGTTAAAATGATTCAAGGGGTTGATTGGTCATGGGGCAAAGGGCTTCTGCCAGCAATAGGTGTTAAGTAATAATGTTTAATTATAATGGTATAACCCAGAGGAAGAATACATTTGTCTTCTCTCTTCCTTCTAATTCAGCTTTTTCTTTTCTTTTTATACTTCTTATTTGAATGGAATAGTGTTACCCACTCACTGGTTTTATATAGCTCCTATTGAAGTAGAACTCAACAGAAACTGTGCCTATTAATTAAAAAGCCAGAATGTGGGCAGTTTTTGAACTGCTAATTAAAACACTTGCCAATGAGGTTGCATTAGCAGTTTAAAGCCTTTTTTCTTTTCCTGAACCTAGAAGAGAAAATGACTTTTAAAAAGACAGTTGCCAAGCATGATAGCATCTTGTCTTAAAAACTGTTTCACGTACCTCCAGTGAAATCATAGGGTCGGATATCTTCCTAGTGCTTTGAAGGTTGCTAGCGGGTTGAAGTTGTTAGGGGCTGAGAGGACATAAGTGACCTCCCAGGGCCACACCTTGCTGCCCTCAAAGGATCACTTCAGTTGTGGGTCTGTAGACAGCACAGCTGGTAGGGAAAGGCCTAAAGATGTTTCCTCCCTTAAGCTCCTCAGAAGAGAATGCCTTACCAATTTCTAGGAGCTGTGGGAGCAACTGTGGCCTCCGAAGTTTCGTCTCATCTCCTGCTTATCACCACAGGTACCCGTGAGGAACTGAATGAATTCCATAGAAGACAAATGGCAGAAGAGTCTCAAGCCTCAGGATGTGCCCCCTGCTCTGCCTCCTTTCAGAGACTGGAATTTTCTGCCATGCCCACCAATGCTGGTGCTTGCATAAGATGTGGCTTTCTGGGCACGGTGCCAAGGAGCTCACACAGGCCTCCCTATTCAGCCCCAGACTGCATCCTGTGCTGGCTTTTGGGGTGGGGCAGCCCAGCAGGGCTCCCCTTGTGACTGGAGTCAGAACTCATGTGGGCTCCCTCGAGGTGGGCATGGGAGAGGGGCATGAGGCTGCTCCAACAAGTGGCCCCATTGTATCCTGACCTGGGAGGCTGCTGAGAAAGGCTCTGTGACAACCGCTGTGGGATGGAGGAGCCTGGGGTGTGTCTACAGGGTTTGGTTCCACTGAACCAGGGGAAGAAGCCATGTGGTGAGCATGTGCTTGGGGCCAGATTTAGGGCCAAGGACTGGCAATGTGCTTTGAGTTTGGGCTTCCTTTCTTTTTCAGAAGGTGGTTGATTCATGCAAAATGCTTAACAATGCCTGCAACGCACGGAGCAGGGATCAGATCCCCTTTGATGTGCAGGGTCTTTTTGGAGGTTCCAAAAAAATAGTTCAAAGGTTTACTTTGGACACCACACCTCCAGCACATGTCAAAGTCAAGGCCTGGCTCCCCAGGCAGCACGCTGGAGAAAACAACTTGTGCCGGCTCTTCCTCTCTGTTTTGTCTTGTGCTGAGCACAGATTTCCAGGCTTCACACTGTCCTGGTGGCAAAGAGGAGAGATTAAGCAAAAGAAAATAAACGACTCTGAACTTTTTGAGGGTCCAGAGAAGCAAGGGTGCACTGTGGCTTTTCAGTCCTGCTGAAATCGCAGTGAGTGCCAGGCTGATGTTTGCCTGCAGCGCAGGCCCTCTTACTGCCTTGGAGTTTGGGGCCATCTGAGGGAAACGCATTCCTAGGCAGAAAAAGAGCCATCTGGCCGCCCCATGGGGGTCAAACCGCAGTTCTGCCTGGGTTTGTTTTCCCTGCGTCTCTTCTCCTCCACTGGGGTGTGGAACTTAGGGACTGGCTCGGCGATGACTGGGGTGTAGGGTGCGGGGTGGGGGACAAGCACAGGGAAAGGAAGGACAGGTGTACCCAACTGGAGACTGTGGGGAAACAACTTGTTATGCTTCAGTATTCTGAAAGTTTCCTTGTCCTTCCCTGTCCCCAAGGTGTGGACACAGAGAAGGTGCCCCCAGCTCTGCTTACAAGCTAGAGCCTGGCATGGTGGATGGTGTAGAATTTCTGCTTGCCTCTTGAAAGAAAGCAAAGCAGAACTGCACTTGATCATAAACCTGGCTGTGATTTGAGTCAGGGGTTCAGGGAAGATTTCCTTTCCTTTCTTCCTCTCTAATTATCAGGAGCTCTTGAGCCCTTCGGAGGAGTCACTTCTATGTTCTGGGGCTGTTTACTTACTAGGCAGAGGTGGATGTTTCTGCCATGAGATAATGACTTTTTCCAGCTGAGGGGAGCACTGGTGAAATCCGGACACCCCAATCCTTTACTCTGTTAGAAGAAAGGTACAAATCAATGACATCTCAGGCTGAGGGTAGGCCCAGAGAACAGAATGTGGAGTGTCACTGACATGCGTGCTCCTAGGACCCCACCGTTGTGTCTTGAATGTGACAGCTCATTTCTCTCCTCATAAAATGTAGGCTACAGCCCCCAGCAGCCCCAACCCTCCTCCAACACTGGCATCTTTGAAATGGCACACGTGCTATCAGCGCCCAAATAGATTTTACACAACATATGGAAGTCTCATGAGACCAACAGTCCAACAGTTTGGCAAATTACAGGAACATAGAATTTTATATTATTTTTTAATTCAATTTATCTCAGGCTTTTGTATCTCTTTTCCAGTTCTCCAAAAGGTTTCCTTTTTGCTTCTTTTCAACCTTGATCACAGAGGAAGTTCACAAGGCCCCTCCCTCGTTCCTGGTTGAAAATAACCCCCAGGCACACTTCCAGTCTCTGTCAGGCTGGGACTGCTCCGATGTCCTGACTGTAGGAAAGCTCAATGAATTATTCTTTTTTTTTTTTCCTGGGTTCATGTCCTTGGAGATCCCCTCTGGTTTCAGAACATTACTACACATTTTTCTGTCACTTCATGCTGTGTCTTTGCCCATTTTCTCAAATTGTTCCTTTTCAGAGGATATAGGTTTCCTCCAAGGAATCATTTTTCTAGCTGTTACGTATCATATTCTGGCAGCCCTCCCTCCATGTCACTCTGAGTTCTTATTTTCATTTTGGAACAATGATTAGCATTTTTAACTATTCATTTATGATCAAGCTAAGAACTAATGATTAATTCCTCTGGGTCGGGCAGCATGCTAGGCATTTTCACTTATCAGTAACTTTCAGAGAAATCCTTCACTGCTATCTCATTTTTATACATGAAAATACTGTTACTTGATAAGTTAGATGTAGCTGAGCAGCTCTCCTAACACAAAACAACTTCTCTCCTCTCCGTCTCATGAGTGGTTCCCCTCATAGCAAGGAGGCTGGAGATTGCTGTCAACCTCACCTAACATTTAGAAATTGCCCCGGTTCTCCCACATAAGTAGGTTGGAGATGTAATTAATCCAGAGTAATAGGTATAACTCCATATCATGTGTGTGTGACATTTAATGTTGGTCAATATTGTGGACGGTTACTATTCTCACCTGTGGTGAACAATGGCAATTTGATTAGTTTTTAAAAAACAACTCTAGACTTACTTGCCAATGGCATGTAATGAGAATCAATCTGTGTTCCTTCTCATTTCATCCATGTGTCTCCTGGTTTGGTTCAGGCCTGCTTACCCTGCCTTTTCCTGGCTGTGGTGCCTGGGCATCCAGGCCAGTCGGCACAGCCACTCCTCTCTGGCTGCTGGAAAGCGGTCCACCAGCAGGAGGCACAGCAGTGGCTAGTGCAGCAGGCAAGCTTTTCCCTGTGGGTGGCAAGAAGAGAGGCATTGAGTGACTATTTTCAATATCGGTCGTGCATGACTTAAACAAAATGCTATGCAATGTCCTAGACCCACTTCCGTTTGCCTCAGGACTAGACAGGAGGAGGCACAGTGGAGGGTAAGAAAGCCCAAGCCATGACTTGACAGTTACAGGGATGGAGACGTCAATAGTCGCACTGGGACCATTTCATAATTGGAAACTTTGAGGTAGAGAAAAATGAAGTGATTTGAGAAAGGAAAAACTTATTCAAACACCACAAAATTCTTTTCCAATTGGGAGGCCCCTTGGGCCAGAAGGAGTGTTACTAATGAAGCTGGAAGAAGTGGGCCTGTGCCCTCACCATGGGTGCAGCTTGTGTGGGGAGTGACAGTGGATGGAGCTGCTTTGTGGTATTTGTGTGCTTGTCTGGTCTTCAGAGCTTGATGATCAGTTTCTCGAGGGCTGGATAATGTCATACATATCTATAGTGCCAAGCAGAGTGTCTTGAATAGAACGCATGCTGAGAAATATTAACTGATTAGTAAATTGATTGACTTAAACTTTAAAACTCACTTAAACAAGATACTTGAGTAAATCACAGTTTAGGTATGTGCCCTGCTACATACTATAAGCTGAAAGCTCTGAGTGCCTGTATTTGTTAAGGCACAGGCTAATGTATTAAATCAGAGAGATCCTGGAATATAGCGACACAACCAGGATCGAAGTTACTCCTTCTCATATGTAACAGTCCAGAGATCAGCATGCTGGGTCTGAAGGCAAGGGAGCAGCTACAGCTGCAGTCAGCAGGAAGAGGAAAAGAGCCAGGAGAGTGGCACATAGCCTTCTGCTTACATCCCTTTGGCTAAACCTCGGTTACATGGCCACACCAAGCTGCAGGTAGGTGGGGAAATGCAGCCTTCAGCTGTGGGGTTATGCCCAGGTACAACTTGGAGCTTGCATTATTGATACGGGGAGAATGAGTATCAGTGGACAAGTAGCCTCTGATGTAGTCCCTAAGCTAAATTGTCTCTAACAGCCTCCCTTCCCCTCCTCTTCCTCTTCGTTCTTCTTCGTTCTCTTCTCCTTCCTCTTTCTTATTTCCTTTTCTCTCTCCCTCCCCCTCTCCCTCCTTCCTCCTCCCTTCTCTTTCTCCCTCTTCTCTATTTTCCTTCCTCTTTGCCTCCCTCCTTTCCTCCTACTCTAATGGACATGAGTTTAACCCATATTATTCACCAGATACTCTCCTAGGAATTGGAGAAAACACCCATGAACCAAAATATTAAAACCCTAATGGAAGATACAAACAATTAATGGCCTATTGCAGGCAAACATTTTTGTTCTCTCTAGGCCATCTCTGTTCCTGGCCTTCCCTTGTGTGCAGGAGGAAGAAACCTTCCTCTGCCCTTCTAGGTTTAGGTTCTTTTTGCTGGCCTAATAATCAAATAGACATAAGATAGCTTAACAAGAGAAAATGAGCAATTTTGATTACATTTGTATGTATGGGAAGCCTACATACAGGAGAGAGAGATCCCACATACATGAGAGGTTCAGAGACAGAAAGGCAAGGTGAGGTACGTATGTCATCCTGAGCTGCGGATGAAGTAAGCACCTTAGAGCTTCAGAGGGGAGAAAAGTCACTGCAGAATGGTAAGAGCAGATGGTCAGTAATTAGAAGTTTGCCCTGCCCTGCACATAGGTCATAAAATGTTATCTCTGATGATAGCTCTTACTATAGGCCAGGGCCCTAATTTAAATCCTTTAAAGGAGAGGTAAAAATTTCATGTGAGCTCACGAAGTCTCAATTGCCTTCACCTCAAAATAACTCACATGCCCAAGTGGCACATCTTGGGGAGGCCTGTTCTGAACCCCTTCTTTTGCTAGGCCCATAATAGTGCAGCTGTGAGTGGCATTTGCTTGGTGATCAGAAAGGTAATTTGTTTTATTTTCAAGGAGGTTTTGGGGAATAGAAGCACTAGTTGCTGAACACTGTTTGCAAAGCACCTGTAGCCCCTATAGATGTTGATATAGTGCTCACACAGAGTCTGAAGTCTTGTTCTCTGGGGGCATCTTAGAGACAGAGATGGAGTGAGATGATGAAATCCTCTGAGGAATACAGAGGCAAACCATCAGAGAGCAAAAAGATTTTTGCCCTAAGAGGACTGAAGTGATCTCGGTTGTTTATTGGGAAAATATCAATGGACACAGCACTGGGCAAAGTATTAAAGCTGAAGAACTGCCAGATATTCAGTACTTAATCCTCTTAGTGTTATAGTGTTTTATTCATTTTAAAATGAGTTCACGTACAATTTCAGAATTGTAAAATTATTCTTTATTGAACTTAAGATTCCTCAACATGGATTGCGAATTGACCTGGCCCTGCTGAGGCTTATTTGTGCTAAAACAAAAGCAGCTTTAGATTTTGATTCAATATAAAAATCAACACAAAAGGCCCTTCCTTTGAACTGTTCTTTTATGACTGTCTTCCAGAGCTGGTGATGCAGAGCAAAAGGAGTCCGAAAGCCAAGAGAATGTCCCAGGACAAACATGGCCTGGACAAATGGCTCTTCTCTTCCCTATGTGAGGTTTTTCATCTGCCAAATGGGGAGCCCAGTGGTGGATTCCTACTGCACCAGGCTGCTCTGTGGGGGTGCTACAAGGCATTTGAGGGTGGAGACTGTTCAAAACCACCTGGTCTTGTATTGGACACTCCCAGAGGAATACACTCCTCTGTGGGCTGAAAGAGAAATATTTCAAACACTGGAATGTATAAAGAACACCTTTGCAGTGAACACCTTCTAGGAAGTAATATGGACTAAAAACCCATGATGCAAATCCTGTCAGGTAACAAAAACAAACAAACAAACAAACAAAAAAAAACCCCAACAAAACCAGTAACAACTGTGCGCTGCAAGCCAAATGAGACCTTTTCCTGCCACTAAAGTACTATTTATTATCTTATAGAATACCCAGTTTGTTTGCAAAGAGCTGACCCACTAGGTAAAATAAAACAAAATCAACTCTATTATCTTGTAAATTGGCCTGTTCTGATGACAGATGATGTTAGAGAGTAATTGCCGTGAGCTGTAGATGTTCTAGTTATTGTAAACATAGGACTATAGTTTTCATAGGATTGCTAAATGAAAAGAATCATTCTCATTGTAGAGTCTGGGCATCCAACTAGTGCTACTGAATGCCTCAGATTACAGTTGAGACCTTTAATACTCAACTGATAGACTAACTGCTAACAAGGACTTGCTAAGTTCTGAACTGCAAAATGGAGGAGGAAGGGGAGGATACTAGACTGGGAGTGAGACCCATTCCTGCTTGTGGCACTAGCTCAATTGGTCCAGGAATCTGGAGACAGCACAATCAGCTTAATTCCTTAGGCAAGGAGCAGGCTGGTTATAGCCCAGGTATTTGGTTTCTGACCTGCTTGGTGAAGAAAACCACTTGCTCTTAGTTCCAAGAAAATGAACTGCTAGACTGAGAGCCAACCCCAGGTGAGACTAACTGAAAGTTGCACGGTAGCATGTTAGACTGACCTTATTTCTTGCTCACTGACTTTCCTGCACTGGGTTCTGTCACCCTAGTACAAGAACAAATATCCTCTGGCTTTGAGGTCACATGGTATGATACATTTTACCTATTTCTTGAAAATAAAAAGCACTTGTGATAAAATGTGGCTAAGGGCCAGAGACAGCATCAACCTAAGGCTCACAAGACGTGTTTCCTAGTGCTTTTTGCTAATAAATAAATAGCAGTTCATCTCTGCCACTTCCATCCAGAGAACCTGTGTAGAAGGTCAGATACAGAAAGGAACTTAGGACTTATTTTCTAGTCTACATTTCTCACGTTTAAAGATGAGAAAAGGGAGGTTCAATAGTTAAAGTGACTTGCCAAAGCCACGGATTGTCAGTGGCTGAGCTGATAGAAGCACTTCATTTCTTGTGTCTTCTATGTGAACACCCTCTTGGAGCTCAGTCCCAGAATGCGGTGCAAGTGGCTCTGTCGAGGTCGTTAGGACTCCTCGTCTACTGGCCTTTCAAGACCATGCATCTGGGATTGTGGACTTTATTTCCTTTGTCCTTTTTGAGATTGTCACTTAGTGTCACTAAGCCTGTTTCTTCAAACCCTCAAAATATGAATCCCTCATAAATTTATGCAGTTGTCCTGAAGTTCATATTAACTGATGGATGGAAAGTGTCATGTGTAATTTTAAAGCAATCTGCTGTGCAATTATATAAATATCCACCACATAGCATCATTAATCCACTTTTTTTCTTTTTTGTTGGCCTGGAGCACCTTAATCTGTAGGTTGGCCTTAATTAATTTCAGGTGTATGATTAACATGTTAATGATGCTCTCATTCAGACCTAAGCACTGAATTGTTTTACACTTTCTTGGACTCCAATTGCACTTTGTACTCTCAAGCTCAGCAGGACTTATGTGGAGAGGGTATACCTTTACCATGTTTTGAAAATCTCCATTCCAGCAAAAGATAAACTGAAGGATTGATCATTATTGTTGCAAATCAATTCCAGAGAACCATTAATAGAGAGCTTTGCTAGTATATAGAGAATGGCTCAAATTACACAAATTCAGACAAGCATGCAACTTCTGGCAAATCCAACTATTGTTTAAAATCAGGAGAAATGTGATTTTAGCCTTCATACCTGCTGCAATGTGTTAATGACCAAAGCTTGCACAAAACACTAAGTACTTTAATGTCCTGATGTGCAAAGTTAGCGAAAATACTTCATGCCATTTTCCATTGCTGTTCCAAGATCACATCTGTTTGGAACTGAACCATAGCATGTGTGCTGGGGAACCTGTATGAAATTAACTTTTATAGCTGCCTTTACAAGCAGAATCTTTTATTGTCTACAACTTGGCTGGGATTCAGGAAGTTCCCAAAATGATTTATTGTCGTATGTGCCTTTTCTATGGCGGCTGATGAAACTGATATATTATTGAACATATGCAGTCATTCTGGCTAGAGAAAACAGATCATCTGAGCCTTTTATACAAAAAGATCGAAGAATTCATATTGTGGAAGAAGAAAAAAACTTGAGTATTTTGTTTTAAGTGAAATAATTACTTGCAGGAGTAAAACATTTGTTACTAATCTTATGGTTCTTTTCTATTTGCCAACATAGTAAAAACATTAGAATTTAGAATACATTCATTAACCAAATACTTAAGGTAATATTTCCCCAATAAATGTTGGATCCCATTTTTATAATACTTGGAATGGTTAGTTCAGTTTATTAGACCATGATACTAAGAATAAAAAATCATGAATTTAAATATCTTTCATGTTACTTAATCCCCCCCAAAAAACACAAAGAAACCCCAACAACCCTCTTTTCTAGTTTAACAGAGGGGCCCCTGTGGTCTAACCAGTCATCTTTCATATGGTTGCAAGAAGAATTTCATGAAATGGTGGGTGAAACAATGGAGTCTTGAGAGCATGTTTTTCTATTTGTTGATGAATCACAACTTTCATACATGAAAGCTAGCATCACTAACCAATCCATGACACTCAAAACATCACATGTGATTAAATTAGAATAATGTGAAAGGAAAAGATTAACCATATCCTAGCATGTGCATTTATACCATATAAAATATTTAATCCTGTAGCAAAACCCTGGAGTTTCTGGATTCAATGTGAACTCTCTCAGCCACTAATTGACACATTCATATTTCAATTTGAAATGAGTAGTGCAAGAGCTTGGATTTGGAAATAAAGCCAGAAGACTCCAGATCTTGTAAGACTGTGTTAACTATTGAGAAATTTAGATTCAGTTTTCTAGTTTCAGTGTCAATTGAAAACATTTGATTTCTAGTGTCAGGAGAAAATAAAATGAAACAAATTATTTTCTGTCTATAGGGTTATTTATAAGACAAAAGTGAGGGTAGTTTTTCCAAATGGAATTACAGTCAGTTGTGTTTTTCTCTTGACGATATAGGCACCTACTTTTTTGGAACAGAATTTAGAGGCTGGTTTGGGAATTCTCCCTGGTCTTCACTAATCCTTTTTATTTCAGAAGTATGTTTTCATGAAAATAGAAGTGATTTGTGTTGTTACTACCTCACTTATCTTCATAAGCAATTTGGGCAACAACGGATGTCATTAACTTTCCTCAAATAGAAAAATAGAAACTAAATTTAAAGGACTTAGCAGGCATTGATTACAAAATTATTTAATCCTAAAAATTCTGGCCTTATGTTTCTGTCTATGAGCTGATCATGGAACCAGAATGAGTCCTAGTTGAGAAGTGCCTAGGTTATTATGTTCAGTGTTTGCATTCCTTTACCTTAACCTGTTAGGCTTGATGGTTGGACAGAGTTATATGTTAATAAACTTATTTCCTGGACAGGTGAGGTAGTTTCAAATAGTGAAATGATCTTTCATTGTGGTGGACTAATGATGCCAGAACAGTCTGATCCCATGCCAAAACGGATTATACTCTGTACACTCTTAACTAGAGGCTGCAAGCAAACAATTCAAAGTTCATGTCTTAATTGTCAGGAGCATCGTCTTTGTGTATAAAGAAGGATAGCACATGTTTAAGGGTCTTGGAAACAGTTAAATGTGGGTAATGTTAATTTGGTGTAAAACTTCAAGTGGCATATTACTAACGCCAAAAAAAAAAAAAAAGCAATTGAGGGTCTGGTAACTAATTACTAACAGCATTGTCACTATTTTATGTAAGTGTGAACAAGAATCATATGTTTCTTATAGTTCATCCTTGTTGCTGTACTTAGTGTTACTGGTAAAAGTGTGATAATGAGCATACTGAGCATTGCTGTGGACCCCTCTTGATAGCAGTATTTTGTACCCATGCCCAGAGGCTGTGGGGGCAGTGGACATTCTTTAAATAAATGAAACAATTTAGTAGTGTGAGTGATTTAAAAGCACTGTCACAGACTTGAATTAGGAGACCCTGTCATCATAATCTGACACTAATGACACTGTAATTTGGTGTTTCAGGAAGCTGCTGCAACTAGCAAACTGAGTATTCTAGATTTCACAATGTAGCTCTGCTTTCCCTGGGAGCTTTAGGTCTCACAGTGGAAATAAAATGAATAGACACCGGTGAGTGTGGGGAAACTACATTAATTCAGAGATTCTAGGAAGAGATGGTGATATTAATATTTATCCAAGAGCAAATCAGCAGCCATGGATACCTGGTTTGTTTGTTTTTAAAAAAGAACCATTTATTCAAGAATCTTGAGAAAAATTGATCTAATGCCCAGGATAGGACAAAAAGGGCCCACTCCAAAAACTGGATGATTATGGATTAAAAGAACCTGAGACCAAGGGCCAGAGGTTTGTGAGTTAGCATATAAAAAGAGGATGCTGAAGATATAAAGGCAGGATAATTTAAAGGGAGGAACTTAGAATCACAGAATCCTAAAATGTGAAGCTGAAGGGATCTAATCTTTTGCCATTTAGCTGATGATGAAACAGAAGCCTAATGACATTACGATCTTGTGGTGAGAGAATTATAATTAAAATTAGCCTCCTAACTCCCAACCCAATATTATCTCCAGTACATCAATTCCTTAAAAAAAAATGTAACTCTTATTAAGAAAGCATCCAGCTGCAATTTAATCATTGGGCAGATCTGTGTCTAGATAACCGAACTTGTGTCAGACATATCTCACTCTTCATTGCAAATTAGTAAATTTACTCTCTGGTATGAATCAATCTCATATGCCTCTGGGAAGTTGGAGCCACCTTCTAGGATCTCTGGACTGGGAATCAGAAACTTTGGGCTCTAGCTCTGGCCAGGTAGCTCAGTTGGTTAGAACATCAACCCAATATACCAGGTGGTGTGTTTGATCCTTGATCAGGTCACATGCAAAAATCAACTAGTGGGTACATAGATAAGCATGGGTTGATGTTCCTCTCTATCTCTGGAAAATTAATAAGTAAAAAAGGAAAAGAAAAAAGAAAATCCAGGTTCTGGCCTTATTTCTCTGTTCTCTTATTTATAAAGTTAGAAGAGTGATTGGGGGATCTCTAAGCAACTCATCTCAATCCCAAATTACTAAGACTCTATTTAAACACATTTTAAGGGGAGACAATGGAGGCTGTTTCCTGGACAGGATGATGACTGTCTTTTTACATGCAAATACTCATGTGAATTCCAAAGGGGAGGGTGGATATGAACTGTCAGTGGAAGAGACCTGGACCCAGGTGGCTTGACAATACCAGCAAGCAAAGTTGAGAAGGACCTAAGAGGTCTTTGAACTAAATTATACTTAGATGAAAGGAATGATCAATGAATCTGATAAACAGAGAATCTAGGTTAAGCTCATTGACAGTCCATTGGCTGGGGACATGATAGAAACTAGATCTTCGAGTTTCTCCAAGTGTGCTACAATAAAGTCAAAGGAAGAAATGCCTTGGGGGTATCCATGGTACAGGATTTATTTCCCAGATTTGTCTGGCCATGGGACACACTGTTTTCTGACACATTCCCTGGGAAATGCAGCTCTAGAACAGAACTAGAGAGAGGGGAGAGGACAGTTCAGGTGATATTTTGCAATGTCTGGAGGGATGTGGCTCAAAAGCTGAAAGGTGAGAACCAAATACCCAACAGGGGTCCTGCTCTAGGCACCAAAGTGAACTAAGAGCATATTTTAGTCAGGGGCTGTAAACTTCAAAGTAGTGAGAATCTGTGGTAGAAAAAGTGATCTTGACTTTGAAGTGAGAACCCCAGATAAAGTACATACATGCCTTCTCAAAGGAGAGAGAGGGCAAACAAGTGCTCCCAATTGTCTAATATTTTCAATCTTACCAAACATAAATAGTTACTAGTAATTTCCTGGCCCATAAATGGTATACATAGCAGAATATCCTAATGCTGAAGCAAAGATTAATTTTTATATGATATTTTGGACAAAGATTATTTTTTCAGTGCACAGTGTAAGTGAAATGAGCAGCTTAGAGCCCAGAAAGAAGTGTTAGATGAAGGGGTATGAAATCTCATTGCTGTAGGGACCTGGAATTCTTAACTGGAGGTCCATAGATATGCATTGGAGGATCAGTGGATGCATATGCACAATTTTGTGGTGATGTGCACATCTGTTGTTTTTGTAGAACAGTGTAAATAGCTTTCATCAAATTCTCAAATAAGTCTATAATCTCAAAAGCAGTTGACAACGTCCTACTAAGGCTCAGGAAGAAACTGAGGTTTAGGTTGACCAGCACACTCATTTTTATCTTTTTGTTTCAGACGGTAAGGTTCACCTGAGAGCTGATAGGCAATAGGTGAAATGGAGAATCCACTGGGGAGCTTTGACCATGGGTTTTGGGGGTTTCCTTGTCTAGACTGAAGGACGCTTTAAAATGCACATTATCTTTTTTATTTTACAGGCAGAGCTCAGATCCAATTATTCATTATGATCTACAACTTGAACATTTGTACTAGAAACCCTGAGTCTTGACTTCCATAAGAAATTACTTATAATTAATTTGTTAAATGTTCCATATATTTTAAAAAATAGAAATGAGTTTTGGTTTTAAACATGCCACAATCATGAAAGTTTTTCTCTGTGTTCGGTATCACACTGTGCTTTCACCTTGAATGTTACAAAGATGTTGAAGTCAAAGGGTTTTCCTCTTTACCTGTTGTTTATTTATTTATTTTTCATTTTACCTTTTAAAAACATGGTATAATTTATCTGCATGATTGCATTTCAATTAGCATGCTTATTGCCAATCTAAATATGCAAAGATATAAAACGAGCTAACCAAACAGGAAGACATATAGCCAAGGTGTTTGCTTCTGTGCTGTTAGTGAGCGTTGTCTTGGGATAAACCCTGTATGAGGCTCAAGTTTAATAGTGTGAACTGGTTCAAAATAAACCCATGTGTACACATAATATTTCACAAAAGGGTTAAGCTGCCTTAGCAATTGTTGATAATTATGGATTCTTGCACAGCTCTGAGGATCTCAAAACATTCTCGGGGAGTAAATCACACATTCCCACAATTTAAAAACAAATGTGTAGAGAGTTTTATGGAGGTAATGTTACCCAAGTCTTGGATGGTTAGATGACCCTTTGAAACCCCAAACCACATCAGAGTTCTGCCAGTGTGCATGTTGCTATAGACAGGAAAACAGGGAGAAGGGTGCAAACCACAAGAATGGACTTAATTTTGGAGGGAGGTTTTAACTCTCTTCATAGCACAGCAAGAGGCAGTGGTTTAGGGTGGTACGTGATGCTATTCTGGGAGCCTTCGCTTTTCAAAATTCTGAACAGGACTATTAAGATCAGAAATAAAGGCAAAGGAATGAGAATTTGCTCTTCTGGACCCAACCTTGGAAGCCCTGGCTTCCAATATTTTTCTAAGAAAGACCTTTGGGGGTTTAGTAGATTGGTCCTGATTCTTCAGTCTTTTCAGCAGTGGCTATAGGAGGTCTTTATTCTTTTTTGTTCTTGACCTTCTGATTGGTGTTTTTTACTATCTTGTTTCTAAATCATTGATTTGATTCTCAGCTTCATCCACTGTACTGTTGTTTCCCTGTGAATTGTTCTTTATTTTAATTAGCGTATCCCTCGTTTCTGACTGGATGTTTTTTATTTATGCCATTGAGGTCCTCACTAAGTCCCTTGAGCATCCAAATAACCTGTGTTTTGAACTCTGCATCTGATTGATTGCTTATATCCATTTTGCTTAGTTCTTTTTCTGGAGTTTTGATTTGTTCTTTCATTTGGGCCATGTTTCTTTGTCTCCTCATTTTGGCAGTGATGTTTGTTTCTATGTACTGGGTAGAACTGCTATAACTCCCTGTCTTGGTAGCATGGCCTAATGTAGTAGGTGTCCTATAGGGTCCAGTGGTACAGCCTCCCCTATCACCAAAGCTGGGTACTTGAGGTGCACCCTTCATGTGGGCTGACTACATCTTCTTCTTGTAATTCAGCCATGGTTGCTGTTGGCAGGTCAATGGGAGGGATTTACTCAGGCCAGTCTGCAGCAAGGACTGGCTGTGACCACTGGCCACCAACCTCTGCTTTCCGTGGAGGATCAGCTCTGCAGGAAAAGAGTGGTAGTGCTCTGATGTGTCTGTAGCTATCCAGTGGGTGCGCATGCTCTAGGGTTTCCTGGATGGTGCAGGCCAAAGTCAGTCCTCACCTGTGTTCTGCCTGGGGCCTCCCTGCATGAGATATAAAGTAATCTGAGATGGCTGCTACATGTGCTGGACTGGAGATTCTCAGGCTAAGCCAAGATATGAACCTAGGCTGGTTGCTGCTAGTACCAGGCCTTGGGCCACTGAGCAAGAGGTATGAGGTCTGGGGGCTTACTGAAGCTGGTTGTTGCTTGTTTGAGAGAATTTAACAAGTTGTGAAGTATGAGAAAAGACCAGCCATTCATATGAGAAAGCTACTATTAACAGCTTGGGTAGGCTCATAAGTTGGGTAGACAGAGCCTCAGGGGATCTCCAGGGTGGGGCAAACAGTGTTAAGCAGGTGATGGGGTCTCAGATATGGCACCAGCTTGTTGGCTCTGTGTTTCTGTGGCTCTGTGGAAGGAGTATTCAGAAAATGGACAATGGCCTCTGTCCACCTTTCTGTCTAGGAGAAAGCTGTCCCCCAGCTCCTGCCTTGGTGGCAAACACTTTAGTTTCTTTTATGCCACTGGTGACTTTTAAGGTGCTATCCCAGTGCTGGAGCTCAGAGGGAGTGAGTCTGAGTAAGTCTGTGTGTGAGTTCTTTAAGGGGGACTGCTTGGGACTCCAGAATTTTCTTCCACTGACTCAATCCCCTCTGATTTTTGCAGCCAAAAGTTATTGGGACTTATCTTCCTGGCCCTGGAACTCTTGGCTGGGGGGCCTGCTGTGGGGCTGGGACTCTGCTCCTGAGATATCCCTCCTGAATTTTTATCCTCCATGGGTGGATTGGGAGCAGCCCGTTCTGCATTTCCACCCCTCCTATCAGTCTGCATGGATGTGGTTTCTTATATTACACAGTTGTCAGGTTTCCCTTCAACTTGATTTCTGACAGTTCTGAGTGATGGTTGTTCCAGTTTAGCTGTAGTTTTGATGTGATTGTGTGAGGAAGCAAGCTGTGTTTACCTATGCTGCCACCTTGACTGGAATGTGATGTCTCTTTAAACAGAACTGTTCATGGAGCAGAAATTTCATTTTCTGATTGAGTTCAAAATCATCTTCATGCAAAGTAGGACATTTCCATCTTTATAATTAGAGCATTAAGAGGTCTGTTGAAAATAATTTTTAAATAGAATATCAATTAATAATGCAGATGTCCAGATATCCTAGGCCCTAGATAAATGGTGAGAGACTTGACCTCTGAACCCTTAATGCCTAAACAATTCACCTCCAACTCAATAACTGACATCACTGATGACAAGGACCCCAGCTGATGACTTACTTTTCCTTCCCCATCAAATTCCTCATAAAAAGCAGGGCGGGATGTGGACAATAAAACAAGGGTGACAAGCCAGAATCTTGATTCATCTTCACCTTAGTGCAGACAAATGAGAGTGAAAGCACACATTTTCTGCTTTTTCTCTGCAAACCCATTAAGCCTTCACTGGTAAACAGGCCTGCTGTTGCTTTTTTGTAGTTCTCTCTTTCCCTGTTTGTTGAAAGCATTGCAAGTCCTACAACTGCTGGGGCCATCATTCTCCCAGAATACAAACTGCACAATGGCTGGGTCACAATGGGAGGGGGAGGCTGGCAGCAGTTCCTTTGTGCCTCAGAAGGTTTCAGTGGATTTGGGAGGCTGAAGCAGCCATCTCCTGCCCGCATAGGTAGTGAGGGCTGACAGGTGGAGCAGGCTCTTTCAAGCTGATCTGCAGGAACACATTTTTGCCCTTTTAAAGTGTTATAGAACATGGGTTAAAGAGACTGGCAGAATCCTCACCGGTTCCCACACTTTTGACTTGAGCACTGTGTACCGTGCTTGGAGAAACAGTGCTAAGTACTACATGCAAGGACCTCTAGGACTTTGTTGATGATCAGAACCTGCTTCCTCCTGTTTCACTGCTGGTGTGACTCTCCCCCTTGCCCACCTCTCTGTACCTAGTACTTGGTGGTGTTTCTCAGGCTTAAATGAATGGAAAAGGAAGAGGGTTCTAGGCATGATAAGATGTTTCATGTGTACCTATGAGGCAATAATTGCGAGGGCGTTGGTTCAAAAATCTATGTGGCTCTTGATTCCCGTTCACTATGTTCCCCTAAGACCTAGGTTGGGTCACCAAGAATTTGTATGATCTTAGTAAGTTACTTGCTATGAGATAGAAAAAAATATTCATTGGTCTCTGCCCCTGGTTCCTGGCACAGAACTGCTAAAACCCTTGTGATTTCCTGAATGATAGGAGTACTAAGAGCCGTGGCTGGGTAGCTCAGTTGGTTAGAGCATCATCCCACTATGCCAAGGTTGCAGGTTCAATACCCAGTCAGGGCACATATAAGAAGCAACCAACAAATGCATAAATTGCATAAATAAGTGGAACAAGTTGATGTTCCTCTCTCTTTTCCTTCTTCCCTCTCTCTGAAATCAATTTTTAAAAATTAAAAAAAGAGTACTAGGAGCATCTTTTGTTCTAATATTTGGTCTTTGACTTCAGTTCCTCACACAGAGTTCCTAAATTTCTTAGAATTTCCTGGGTGATAGCAGTTTCTTTCATTCGAATGAGGTGAGTCTTAGTGGGCTCCTGGATGGGGGCTTGTCACCAGAGAAACCAAACTATGATTACAAGTTTGGAATTTTTAACCCCCTTTGACTCCCCCACCCCCATTCTCCAGAGAAGAGAGAGAAAGACTGGAAATGAAGTTAATGATCGATCATTTTATAAAAATCCAAAAAGTACAGGGTTCAGAGGGCTTCCTGCTGGGTGAACATTTGGAGGAGCTGGAGAAATGATGCCCCTGGAGAGGGCATGAAAGTTTGGCATCGCTTTCCACATACCTTGGCCTATGCATCAGTTCTATCTGGATGTTCATTTATATCCTTTATCATATCCTTTTATAGTGAACCAGTAAACAGTACGTAAACTGTTTTCCTGAGTTCTGGAAGCTGCTCTAACAAATTAATTGAAAGTGAGGAGGTGGTGGGGGGAGCCTCCAGTTTATAGCTGATTGGTCATAAGCACAGGTGACAACATGGCCTGGCCATTGGAATTTGAAGCAGGTTGGGAGGGCAGTCCCGTGGGACTGAGCCTTTATCCTGTGGGATTTAATGCTATCTCCAGGTAGATAGTGTCAGAATTGAGTTACATTGTAGGACACCTAGCTGGTGTTGCAGAATTGCTTGGTGAGGGAACCAAATCTCATACACACACAGGTGTCAGAAGTGCTGTGAGTGTGCTAGTGGTTGGAAAGTAAAGGAGACACGTAGGAAGAGAAGTGTACATTTTCTTTGCACTTACATTCTCTGAGTTTCAGTTTCTTTATCAGTAAAATTGGAGTAGTTCAGCAGTTCTCAAAGTATGGTCCCCTGACCAGCAGCATCCGCATTTTCTGGAAACTTGATAGAAATGCAAATTCTCAAACCCTAACTGAGACTTTCTGACTCAGATCCACTCACTGGGTTGGCCCAAAAATCTGCATTATATTAGCAAGCCTTCCAGGAGATGTTGATGCACATTCAGCTTGGAGAGCCACTGGAATAGGTTTCTAGCACTGGCATTTATAGGACTGTTAGATTCCGATCACTGAGCCAGTTCAAACCCACAACCCTACAGACTCGTGATAATACTTCCAAAGTGAGACTTTCAAGAGTATCATCTGTGAGCATCCTTGCTGACCTATAAACGAAGAATTATAATCATGGGATGAAAGGAAAACTAGGAAGGTGAAGTACTTTGGTAGGTTAAAAGCCTTTCCATTTCAGAATTCTATATACCTCTTAGTCAAATTTAAATGACTTCACAGGACAGTGATAGGTGCGTGATTCCTGCTGGATTACTCTAGGCAATATAGACTTGGATGTGCACACTTGCTTACTTTAAAAAGAGAATGGAATGATTTTTCCCCTTTACCCAGGGACCAGTTCTTTGTTTCATAAATGTGCCTCGAGAACCCTGACACATGCCGTGCAGCTTCACCTGTTAAATAAACCTGCTATGTTACCTTTAAAGGCTAAGAAGATAGGCTCTATGTGATTTCTTCTGCTTCTTATGAGCCTCTTCCTCATTCCCTCCTCCTTGCTTGTATAACTTCTACTTATCTTTTGCGACTCAGCCAGGCATCAGTCTATTCTGAGATGCTTTTCCTGAACTTCCACAACTGGATTAGGAGCCCCTCTTCAGTGTCCCCAGGGGACCCTGTGCTTATCCATGTCATAGCTGTCAACACAGTGTGTCATAATTGCTACTTGTCTCATCCATTTCCCTACTCAGCAAAGCTCTGTGAGGACAGGGACCATATCCCTCTTCACTTATTTCATTTTCAGGGTCTAGAACAGTGCCTGACACATAGGAGAGCATCTGGAATTATTTATTTATGGAGAGTGGCTCTATGTCTCTATGTCTCCTAGGACCCTCCTTTATATTATCTGTTCCCTCTATTCACCCATTTGTTTATTCATCCATCTATTGTCCAAATAGTAGAGATTTCCAAAAGATAGGACATGGTGCTGGTTTCTGTTGGGGGTTCAGAAAGGCCCTCATGGCATCCTCTCCTTAAGGACCTGATGATCCAATAGCTTTCCCTGGCTGTTTTCTGTTTGTTTTTTCACCTGAGGTGCAGAAGGCTAGTTCATGGCACACCATATTTATTAATCTCTTCAAGGCTCTTGAGAAGACTTGATTGATTGAATGTTTTCCTTTTCCCATCCCCCACCCATATTTTTGTCCTCTCTGTAGAACCCAGCTTAATGTGTTTGTATTATTTTACTTGTCTGTCTTCTTGTAAAACACGTATTTCTGTGTTGTGAACACGTGTTTTAAGTTTACATAAATGGAATATAAGAAACACCATTCTGCTTCTTTTTCCACTCTGATGCTAATAGGCATCCATGTTTTGTGTGCAGCAGGCCCATTTACTCATTTGTTCCTACAGTGATGAGCGCCTGGATGGCCTCCTACTCCCCATGACCACTAGCCAAACATCCTCAGGCATGCCCCTTTTTTGTTGGATGGGAGACTCCCTAAGAGGCTGTGGTATACATGGGACTCAGGGCTGGATTACTGGGTCACAGCATATATATTTTTACATTGACTGAGTACTGCCCACTTCTCTCAGAAGGACAGCCTAGATCTTGTGAGTTGGCAGGAGTTCCTTATATATACCTTGATGTCCATCCCTTGCCAATTTTGACATTGGAAATTTCTTGTGTCCTTAATTTTTTTAAAAATTATTTTTTTCTGTCTCCAAAATGTATTATAGAGATTGGCTTTGATGGCCCTACAACAATCCTTTTACTATGAGTAAAAGTGGGTAGCATTTCACCCTAACATAAATTTTGCTGTGTCTTGAGGTGTAGTCACAGACAGCATCATGCATATGTGGACCTCAGCATGCCCACATGAATAAATGAGTTGAGCTTTAATGCAGAGATAACCCTAAGTATTAACCATAAAACTCCATAAATGTCAGTTCGTTTTGGAAATAAGACTACAAGTGTTGTAAATAAGAAGTCATGCATACTTTATTAACCAATGTCATCCAATAAATTCAATTAAAAAGTTAAAAAAAATGTCCTGCATATTTGTGAAAATCCTTATAAATTGCCAAAACAAGAGAAAAGAGAAAAACTCATGAGAAAGTATTTGTGACATTGGAGCTTAAGGCCTAGGACTCAGAAAAGCTGAGAGAAAGAACCAAATTGATTTTACATGGGCAGGCCCCTGTTTACATTCCTTATGAGAAATCAGAAACAGCCCTCTTCATGGTTTCTATTGGTTCTCATATTTTGTCTTGGTTAGCAGGTAGCCTGTTAGAATTAGCAAAGATTCCGGGGGGGGGGGGGGGGTATGTATTTAAAAAAATCTAAATTCCTTGATGTAGGTTGAACCTTTACAATGCAGCCCCAATAATCTCAATCTCATCTGCTCCTTTCAGGCCCTCTCACCTCTTTGTGACAGGAAGCCACACCAAGCTCCAGGCTTCCGTTCTCCTTAGCATGACACATGTGAGCACAGGGTGGTGTCTCTCTGTCTTCCCCCACCCCTCCCCAGTCTCCTCCTGGTGCAACTACTATATCAGGCACATACCTCAATTATTACACATATTGCAATGTCTGGTACTTGTTATGTGTCTACCTGCCTGAGCTCCCACTTAACTGAGAGCTTCTTGAGAAAGGAACAGGGTCCTTTATATTATGTGTCACCGATAGAATCTCAGACAGAGTGGAGACTGAATAATTCGAACACGAGGAAAACCTGTTTTCTCAAATAATAAAAATTAGCACCTGATAGCCCAGATCCTGAAGCTTTTAAAATATCAGCTGACTAATCTGATGAGTAAAACTCATGCTATTGTGTTACTGGTTTAGCGTGTAAAACATGTCATGTGATATTCACATATTAAGAGGACATTTCTGGAAATGGAGGATTCATAGTAATATAGAGAAGTGATTATAACAATGGAATTTGCAGGTAGCAACATCGCAGCTAGAAAGGAGTGAGGATATTTGGGGTCAGGCAATCCTTTTAATGGCACTTAAATGAACCTCACCTATGTAAACATCAATATTTAGGAATATCTGGGCTATGTTTACAGGGTTAGCCTTTCTTCCCAGGCTTTGTTTTTCTAGGTTTCTCAATAATAAATATATTCTGAGCAAATAAATATATATTCTCAGCAAATAAATTATGTAGCATATGGAATTTCTTAGTAGCTGTTTTGATATGGGTTAAATTTTGTCACAACAATAATATACTGATACTTTTACTCTGAATAAGATATGTTTGATGATATGCTTTGTTGCCAGAAGTTCACTGCTGAAGTACGTGAAAATGATATAGGAAGCATAGGAACATTTCTCTCAAGAAGAGTCCATTTTTAGGATCCTCAGTGGCACTTTCTTCCCCGACCTTTGTTCCCAAGCCCTGAATGTCAGTGAAAGGGCCCCACTCCACGCATGCAGAAGTCAGATAGACAGGTTGGCCTAAGAGACAGTGCTCATTTGTTGGGCCACTGGGCACCAGGAAGCAATCTCCTTCCATTTTGCTCTTCTATTTCCTTTTGTGTGCTTGTTTTATGTTTCTTCTTTCAACAGGATGAGTTCATTGTCACCTCAGTTCACATGGCAGAAAACACAGTCACACCCTGGTGTCCACCCCTTAATTTCAATTCTAAGTCATGGGGTCTGGAAATTGGGATTCTCACTGGACTGGAATGGGTCGGGCACCTACTCTTGTCCAAGCCAGCTTGGCTGAGGCTAAAGAACCATGTTGAACACACGTGGCCACTTGGAGCTCCCCATGACTAAGGCAGGAGGTGGAGGGCAGTTCCAGAAAAGAGGACTGAACATACAATCTGGTAGGCATCTGCTATCATAGCCATTTTTATTTAACAAAAGGTTTTCTAGACACTAACTGAAAGCCCACTTTTGAGAAAAAGTCAGTTCTTTTTTATCCCAACATACACACAGACAGGAAAGAAGGAAGGAAAGAAGGGAGGAAGGGAGGAAGGGACTGACACACATTTCTGTCTCATGTTGTAGGAACATAGGTGTGCCCATATACAGAAATGCATATTGTCAGAGATACTAAAGTACAAACATGCTCTCTTGAGGATCCAGCATATGAGCTTTTCAATACACATCCCCCCAAAAAAATTTCACAAGGAAAGCAGATAATTTCAGGTTTTAGGAAAGAGTAGAGATCTGTTAATAGCGTTCATGATAATAAAGCTCAACAAATATAACATTCTGGCTCAAAGCAAATGCCTTGTGGGGAAAAAAGTGCTAAAATGGCTTGATTGGGGTTTTAATGAGAGATTTTTCTCCTCAACTCCAACCTCCACCCTTGTTCTCCACCCTCAGTTATTCCCTCCAGCCATCCAGTCAAGAGCCCTGTGCTGGGCAAAACCCAGAGAATGCTGGTAATTCAACTTGACCAATTAATTTGCTGCACTTTCTCATCCTGCTCAGCAGGGCCTCTTTTGCAGGCTGCTGAAAACCTAACAATGCACCTCTCTGTTGTATGTAATGGTGTGTTTACAAATCCTAAGGGCTACAATATCCCTTCCTTGAGTACATGTTATGGAGGCTAGGGCATGTCTCTTCCTCACACTTGGGTGTGAGTAAATTCTTATGTGACAGTAAAATGTGAAACAGGAATCCCCTCTTCAAAGAGAAAAGGCAAAACCCAGGGGACACAGGAAATGTTCAGACCCACTGACTTAACATATGTAGACACTCCCTCTGCCTCTGGTTCCTCCCTGCTGAGGTTGCCATCACACTGTAGATCCCCATGGAGGTTTTAGAAATTGAGTTGGCCCATTAGTTCAATATGTATTGAGAGCTCCTAATGCTAGATCTCCGTGTAGGGGAGACCAGGAGACATCTACCAGGTATAGATCCTGCCTGTGGAACTCACAGTCCAAGTCTACATACAGAGGGAAAGTGTGACAGATTTAAGGGAAGATGTGAGGTTGAGGATAATTAAGTACCAAATAAGTATCACTAATCGTGAAGGCTGTTTTTAGCCACAGTTCAGTATAAAAGAGGAAGGAAGGAGAAGAGAATTGGATTTTTTTTTGCCTTGTTGGGTATGACGGGTGTGTTTGCCTGGAAGCAGCACACAGTAATTGGAGGAGAGGAAGGCGTGAATTCTCATGTGAAAACAGGGGCAAATAAAGAGCCCTGGAGGTGCCTGTTTCTAAAAACCAGCTGAATTTTACTGCAAACTTTACAATCAGAAGTTCTGTCATTATTTCAGAGGTTCTCAAAGCAGAGGTGCTTTTGAATATGGAAGGTTGGGAGTCGCTGGTTAAAGGGGTAGCAGTGGGGGTGGGAAATGGAGAAAAGTGTGACTGCAGGTACAGGAGCACGACACAACTACGTGAAATGTTCTCCAGGTTTAGAGTGATCCCAGCTCACATGCAAATGCCTATGAATCTGATAAAACTGTCAGCAATTAAATTCTCTTGCAACTAAACCTGTCATTTTCACCATTTTCATACCTTGGCCCTGGAATGTTTTCTGTTCTCATCACTGCCCTCTCTATGCCTGTAGAAGTCTATCTAGAGGATAGGCAGTCTTTCCTAGGTCAATCTTGGAATGGCAGAGAGAAAGGAAGTTCTGGATTCCATAGTTTTTGTAGTGTTACTAGTGTCAGGAGAGGGATTCTGGTAGGTTAAATTCTCCCAGCTCGTTAACCAGAAAACTTGATGAAAACTGCTATTGTCCATTGAGGATGCTGGGAAGAGAGCCATTTATAGCTGCTTTGATGACTGTTGCAATATGGAAGCCCAAGAAAAAGTAAAGGGCTCCATCACATCATTATGCCAGAGTTCATTATTTTGAAGGGTTAAAGTCAAAATGGCATTTACTATAAGGATGTCCTTTCTTCACATGAAATAACATTGTAATGTCTCTAAGGAGAATTAATGCTTAACTTATCAAGGTGTTCTTCTCGATTACTAAGGAAACAAGTTGTGGGTTACCCGGAATGTTTCTTGGTGCAGATCAATATATTAAAATGGAATTGGGCACCCGGTTTTGTTCAGAACTGGAGCTCATCCCCTGCCCTGCTCATGCCCCCAGCCTTCACTCTTTTCAGCTGAGGGTGAGCATTTGCAAGAAACTAGAAGACAAAGTGGTAGAAACTGTCTTTGGTTGAGTGGTGGAATTTGCAGAGAGAAGGAGTGGCTACTCCATATTGGGAGACTTAAACAAAAACACGAAGGGGGTGGGGGTTGGAGAGACAGTGAGAAATGTGAGAGATGTTGCTTCCAGGTGGGGCATTCTCTTTGCAGAGGCTTATCTCAGGAAGACCTCTTTCCCTTCTTTGTAAGAAGGGAATAATTAAATTAGACAAAGTAACAATTTCAGTTCCTGCTATGCTAGAGGGATCTTTTCACACTTACCTCATGCAAAAAAAATGTAATAATAAATAAGATGCAATTTCAATAGTAACAAAACAACATAATATTTAGGAATTGATTTAACAAAGATTACATCAGACCTCTATGGAGAAAAGCTTTAAAACGTTAATAAAAAAGACACAGGAAATGATATCAATAAATGTCATGTTCTTGGATGAACAAGTTAATATTATGAAGATTGCAATTCTCCCCAAGTTAATATATAATCTCACTGTACTCTCAATCAAAATTCCAGTTGGATTTTTTTCTCAGGAACTCAATAATATGAAAGAATAAAGATTCACAAATAGCTAATCAAATCTTAAGAAAGAAACACAAAAATAAAAAGGGAGACTTATCTACTAGGATATTAAAACATACATCGAAACCATAGTAGTACAAATAGTCTTCAGAAACAGACATATAGACCAAATGGAACAGAATGGAAAGCTGAGAGATAGACAGAGCTGCTTGAGTGAGAGACAATATTGAGAAAGGATTAAGAAGTAGAATATGCAAAGAAGGCCTGCAGGTCAACTCCAATAGTAAAACAAACAAATGATAGAAACAGGAATGTTAGGAAGGAGAAAACTTAAAAGGCAATCACTAAATAAAGAAAGGCTCATATGTACTAAACCAGAGAAATGTAAATAAGAATGATACAGGGTGCAGCCAGGAGGGGGGCCCCCAAAATGGGGATTTGGAATGGGGCCCAGAACTCAGGGTGTCCAGGAAATATTAGAGGGACATATAAGATGTCTTTACCCCTTCCCTCACAGGTATGAGTTGGGGGAAGGGACACATGGAGCAGGGACATGCAGAGCTGCTAATCCATGGCATGGTCATTTAGCATATCTATAGCCTTTGGCTGGTGGCTTAGGTGTGTTAAATAGCTGTGGCCATGCTCTGAGCCAGGGGGATGGAAAGGACTCCCCCCAAGACGTGACTGGGGGAGGAACCCCAAGTTACAGCGCCTGTGTAGGAGCTTGGAGAAGATTGGCTCCAGAACATGGGGACACACCTGCCTAGACTCATGATGGCATCCCAGTAAACTTGGAATAATAAGGGAATGCTGGCAGGTGTAACTGGTTGTAGGAGGAGTCGGAAGTGGGGGTACAGAGAAGGATAGGCCCAGGGATTTAAACTGAGATGAGGCAGCCATTCGGAGAGATGCCACTCAGTTTCACCAGAGTGCAGACCCCTGCAGCTTTGGTGAAGAGGGAGAGCCATGTGGCTTTGGCAGAGTGGAGACCCTCTCACAGCTTTGCCAGGGAGAGCCATGAAATTTTGCCAGAGTGGGGAGTCCTTCCCTGCAACTCTGGTAGAAGAGGACCACGCGGCTTTGGGGTGCTCCCTTTGGCTGCGTGGCCTGGGAAGCAAGAGAGATTTGGCCTGGAAGAAGGGGGATGGAAAGGACTCTTGCCAGTAGGCCATGAGAAGGTGCCACATGGTTTTGGGTTAATTAGAGATCCTGCCTGGATGACGACAGAGCTGATGGTGTCAGGAGCCTGGATCCCGAACATGTGTTTCTCTTCCTGAGTTACGGTACCCTGAATTAGGGCAGAGGGAGATAGGAAGCACTGTGGGCGTCTGTGGGTATACTAAAAGACTTTGGTATTTTAATGAAGACGTTAGGTCGCTACTTTAACTCTGTATAGCAATAAATAAACATTTCCTTTCGTTTTCACAAATCTCTGGCTTTGAGAGACATCTTTTCATAAGACGGTGGACATAATGAACCTTGGCCCCTGTGGCCTCTGTGTTCTATAACAGTTTTGGGGGGCTCGTCTGGGATTTTGATTGTCCGTGGCAGACCGACCCCCTCAGGTGCCAGAGAGTGAGACTTTGGAATTTTTCCCAGTCTCAAGAATTTCTCTGCACTTCTCCTGAGGGCATCGGCCATCTAATCACGCCCGGAAAGGTGAAAAGGAAACGAAACGGGGAGGGAGCAGAGATATGAAAGTGTTTTGGTTGAAAACTTGGTTTCTGAGTGCTTTTTTGGAATAATGGAGTTGGAATTGTGGGTTATAGCAGGCGAAATACCCGGTCTTTATGCCATCCGTATTCTTCTTGCTCTGAATTTTTGTTTGCTTTGTTGGAACTATGTGAGTAGTTCTGAGCCGATCCCTAAGTGGAGCCCATTTGGTAGTATCCTAAGGGATTGGGAGAGCTACCGTGCTAAGTCGACATACAAGGATCCTTTGACTAAGCAGTTAATGATTTATTATTGTAACGTAGTTAGGCCTACTTATGTTTTGAGTGATGAGCTGAGATGGCCAGTGAATGGTTCTTTGAGTTACTGCACCATTGTTAGACTGAAACAGTATTGCCGGCAGTGTGAACTCTCTGAAGAGTTGCACTATCTTAATGCATTTATAATATTGCACAACAATCTGGTGCCAGAGACAGAGAAGCGTGTAATGGTGCAGAAGGAAAAAGTGGTCTCAGAACCCCTCCCTGATAGTAGAACACAGGAGGAGAGAGAGAGTGAGGAAATAAACCTCATTAATGCTCTAAATTCAGGGAATAGATGCTCTCAGGCAGGAGCAACGCTAGTGGTGCTGCGGCCTCCTCGGGAAGTGGGACATGCCACGGCTTTCCCCACCTTGCAGGTGGGAGAAGTCTCCACCACTGATTCGTACCCTCTGCGCATCAGTGCTGCATCTCTGCCACCTGCACAGGTGGGTGAACCTGGAGTTGCCCCACCACCTTCACAGGTGGGCAGGGCCTGTGCTTTGCCTCAGCTAGGCGCACCCCACCTGCAGTGGGGGGGGGGCGGCTCTGGAGTCCTGCAGCCGCACGTGCAAGTGGAAGGAGCGTTTGGAGCTTCCCTGGCTCCTCAAACCGGAGTCCCTGCACCTTTGCAGGTGGGAGGGGTCTGGCCCCCTTTGCAGAGTGAAGCCTCAGGGCACCACCCTCTGCAGGTGGGAGGGGTCTCCATGGGGCTGCCACCTTCACATGGTGGAGGTTTCTACACCTCCAGCCTCACAGGTGACGAGAACTGCCGTGATGCCTCCCCCTCTACAGGCAGTGGGAGCCACCTCAGTACTGTCTCTTCCTTAAACCGCCCCTGAAGTGGAGACTGCAAAGACAATGGCTTCACCTCCACTTGCTGAGGAGTGTGTCTCACCCCCACACACTCACCAGGACACCTCCTATAACCGGGGAGCTTCCAAAGGTGTAGCCAGCCAGTACCCTTTGAGGCAATACCCAATAGGTGGAATAAATGAAGAAGGCCAGCCCACTGGCTACTATTGGGCCCATATTCCGTTCTCCAATTCGGACTTATTGAACTGGAAGAATGCCAATCCCTCATATAGGAATGATCCTCAGAAAATGGCAGATCTTGTTGCCACTATTTTTGCCACTCATTACCCAAACTGGGCAGATGTACAGGCCCTCTTGAACATTTTGCTAACAGCAGATGAGAGACAGTTGGTTTTAAATAGAGCTGATCAAGAGGCTCAGCGCCTCCTCGATGAGGACACTGAAGGGGTCCTTAACCCAGATGAGGCAATTCCTCGGGTAGACCCTAAGTGGGACCCGAATAGCAGAGATGGCTTAACCTCTTTGAGACACTATGGAAGGTGCATATTGGAAGGACTTAGGAAAGGAGTGCCTAAGCAGAGGAGTCTGAACTTGATACAGATTCTACAGCAGAAACCAGATGAGGATCCTTCTGAATTTTTAGAAAGGATCTATCAGGCATATAGGAAATACACTGATATTGATCTGGAGGCACCAGAAAACGTGAGGATGGTAAACATGACTTTTATTGGGCAGAGTGCCCCGGATATCAGGAACAAACTCCAGCGTGTAGACGGAGTACTGGGAATGAATTCCTCCCAGCTGGTGGACATAGCTTTTAAAGTCTACAATGCCTGGGAAGCAGGGAAAGCAAAACGGGCCATGGTGCTTTTGGAGTTAGCCCACAGAAACCAAAAGAAGCAGGACCCTAGGGCAGAGAAAGGAAACTCATCCAGTGCCCACCACCATGCTGGTGGCAAAAGGGGCCCTAAGGAGAGGAAGAAAGGCACAATAGGCATTAATCAATGTGCTCATTGCAAGGAGAAGGGGCACTGGAGGAATGAATGCCCACATTGCAAAAGGGAAAGCAAGAGTAAGAATCCAGGTCGAATGATGGTAAAACAGGCAATAGAGAATGACAATGAATGAGGAGGCCCAGGGGCTCCAGTGGACATCTCCCGACCCATCACTATTTCCCCACAGGAGCCTCGGGTACAAGTGACTGTGGGGAACAAGCCAATTCACTTTCTTGTAGATACGGGAGCCACATATTCAGTATTGAACATGAAGTTGACTGGAAAAAGCTCAAATGAAGTGACAGTTACTGGTGTGTCTGGCCAGGTACAAAAACAGACATTCCTGCAACCTCTAGAATGCCAGGTTGGGGGTCAAAAGCTTACACATAGCGTTCTGTATATGCCTGATTGTCCCATTCCATTGTTGGGCCAAGATTTGCTATGTAAACTGCATGCACAAGTAACCTTTTCCCCCAAGCGACAGCAGCTGTGGGTGGAAGTCCTGCTGGAAAATGCCCTCTGGTTGCAGGCTTTCCTGACCTGTCCTGGAGGCCCTGGAGGTGAACCCTTCCCACCTGAAATCTGTGAACAGGTGGATCGAACAGTTTGGGCTGATGGAACTCCAGGTAAAGCAGTTGACATGCAACCCATAAAGATATATCTGAAAGAAGGGGCACGGGTCCCATGAAAGAAGCAGTATCCCCTCAGAAAGGAGGCTTTAGAAGGGATCCAGCCAGTGTTGCAGAAGTTTTTGAAATCAGGATTAATTCGGCCTTGTCGGTCACCATACAACACTCCCATTTTGCCAATCAGAAAGCCACACTCAGATGAGTATCAGTTTGTACAGGATCTCAGGACCATCAATGACATCGTCCAGGACATTCACCCTACTGTGCCTAACCCTTACACCCTGTTGACTATGGTACCTGGGGATAGCAAATGGTTTTCAGTCCTGGACTTAAAGGATACTTTTTTCTGCATCCCAATAGATGAGCAGGCTCAGCAACTGTTTGCCTTTGAGTGGCAGAACCCAGAGACTAAAGCCATGCTCCAATACTGCTGGACTGTGCTGCCACAAGGATTTAAGAACTCCCCGACTATATTTGGAGAAGTGCTGGCAAAAGACTTAATGGATGTTCAGTTAGATCGGGAGTTCTTTTGCAATACGTGGATGACCTGCTAATAGCCAGCAGTAACTATGAGGACTGTTTGCACAACACCATCACGGTTCTAAATCATTTGGCAAAGAGAGGATATAAGGTGTCCCCTCGTAAGGCCCAAATTTGCAAACAGGAAGTGGCATATTTGGGATTCCAACTGAATCAAGGTACTAAGAGTCTGATGGCAGATAGAAAGCAAGCCATTGCTACACTAAAAATCCAAGAAAATTGAAGACAGCTTCGTGGGTTCTTGGGAATTACAGGGTTTTGTCAGGTTTGGATTCCAAACTTTGGACTCATAGCAAAGCCACTGTACAATTCCCCAAAAAGGACTGGACTCTGAACCCCTAAAATGGACAGGAGATTGTCAGGTAGCATTTGATATTTTGAAGGAGAAGCTGGCTTCGGCCCCTACATTAGGACTGCCGGACTTACAGAAGCCTTTCAAACTGTACATTCATGAAAGGCAGGGTATAGGACTGGGGGTGCTAACCCAGACCTTGGGAAATATCCCCTGACCCATAGCCTACTGCTCAAAGAAGCTGGACCACACAACAAAAGGATGGCCACCATGCCTCTGGGCAGTAGCAGCTACTTGTGACATTTTACAAGAAGCTGAGAAGTTTACCTTGGGACAACCTACTACAGTGTTGGTGCCACATCAGGTTCTGACTCTACTAGAACAGAGAGGAGGATATTGGCTGACAGCAGGGCATATGGGGAACTACCAGGCCATTTTGCTGTACAACCCTAGTGTTACCTTACAGACCACTACAACACTGAACCCAGCCACCCTACTCCCAGATATAGAGGGGGACTCTGCCCTTGAGCATGAATACTTGGAAATAATTGACCAAATTTATTCTAGCAGGCCAGATCTGACAGACAAGCCACTGGTGTCACCGGACTGGGAGCTGTATACAGATGGGAGCAGCTTCATGGACAATGGCCAGTGACAAGCTGGGTATACAGTAGCCACAGCAGACAAGGTAATAGAAGCCCAGGCCCTTATGCCAGGAACCTCAGCACAAAAGGCTGAACTAATAGCCCTCACAAGAGCCTTACTGCTGTCCCAAGGAAAGAAAGTTAACATATATACAGATTCCAAATATGCCTTCATGGTAGTCCATGCCAATAGAGCAATATGGAAAGAAAGACGGCTTCTAACTTCGGGGAAAAAGGATGTTAAACATGCGGACTAATTTTACAGTTGCTGCAGGCAGTGAATGTACCAGACCAGGTTGCTATAATGCACTGCCCAGGACACCAGAGGGATGGTTCCCAAACCAGTCAGGGAAACCAAATTGCTGACAAAGCAGCAAGACAAGCAGCCAAGGAGCTGCCATGCCTAGCAGCTCTGGTTCCCCATCTGGACTTGTCAGAGTTTAAATCTCATTGCACAGAACAGGATGAGAAACGGGCCCGTGAATGGGGATTCACTAACACTGATCCCAATTCTATGTGGAAGGTCAATCCTCATGGTATGATTTTACTCCCTGAGGCTCTAGTGTATCCTGTCCTCAAGCACCTACATGAAGGGACCCACTATGGAAGAGATGCTCTAATTGATTTCATTAGGCCACATCTGAAAGGCCCTTATTTGCAAAGGACTGTCCACAAGATCAGCCAAGCCTGTCAGATATGTGCCAAAAACAATCCTAAGACAGAGCATGTTCCCACAGAAAAGGGAGCACAATGCAAAGGGATGTGTCCCTTTGAGGACTGGCAGGTGGACTTCACATAAATGCCTAAAACGAAGGGAAATTTCAGATCCTTGTTGGTCTTTGTGGATACTTTTTTCTGGGTGGGTAGAAGCATACCCTGCCAGCACTGAAAAGGTGACTGAGGTGGCAAAACTGTTGCTTAAAGAAGTAAGTCCAGGTTTGGACTTCCCCAGAGTATTCAAAGCGACAATGGACAATTGTTCATTTCAGAAATCTCCCACAAGGTTGGACAGGCATTGCAAATACAATGGAAAATGCATTCATCTTGGAGACCTCAGTCCACAGGGAAGACTGAGAAAATGATTCATACCGTAAAGAAGACCTTGGCAAAAATATGCCAGGAAACCCATTTGAAATGGGACCAGGCACTCCTAATTGCTTTGCTTCGAATCAGAGTGGTACCCAGAAGTGGGCTTAAACTGAGCCCTTTTGAAATAGTTTCTGGTAAACCCCTCCAAGTTTCTGTTTTAGGTACGCTCCCTCTGGATTTGGAGCATGAGGCACGAATTAAGCAATATGTACAGCATTTAGGGCAAACACTAACCATTTTGCACAAGTTTGCTCATTGCAGGTCTGCTTACTCCTCTGACAGGCCCCTGCACCCATTCCAGCCAGGGGACCAGGTCCTACTAAAGACCTGGAAGAGCCAAGGCCCTGAGCAGCAGTTGTCTGAACAATGGACTGGTCCCTACGATGTCCTATTGACAACACATTCCTCCCTGAAGCTGATGGGAATTAAGCCCTGGATTCACCATACATGGGTAAAACGGGCACCGCCTGAGGGAGACACAGACCCTACTGCTGCAGCTGAGGCAGAAAGGGAAAGCTGGACCTGCGCTCCGGAGGAAGGTTTGAAATTCCTCTTCCAGAAAAAGACAGTGAACCACGATACAGGGTGACAATGTTTGTTATATCATGCAAGGGTTTGCAAAGCTAGGGACCTTTAGCTGCTAAGTACTGAGTTTAAGTATAGTCCTTCCCAGTGTGGGAAAGAAACAGGATTAAAAGTGAATAATGGTTAAATCTGGATGTGTAGACATATGTATAAAGGGTGTGAAAGTTTTAAAGCTGGAAAAAAGGAAACCTCAACTGCTCTTTTTCTGGTATTATAGGAATGTGGTTTCAGCATGGGTTTTGTTTCTGATCAGACTCTCTGTATCTATAAGACCTAGTAAAGGTTCACCTGTAACCGGTTGGGGAGAATGCCCTTGCCACTTAGGACTCAGGAAGGGTCATTTGGGGCTGATGTGTTTCAGCCTGAGGTAAAGGAGCATGTCTCTGCCATGAGACTGGACCTGAAAGAGCATGTCTCTGTGAGGCACCAATGGATGCATTGGTGCAAGAGAATGCCTCTACCTGTGTATTGTTCTAGAACTCTGTGTTTCAGATTTTGTTCTATATCTGTTCTGAAAAGGAAATTGAGGATTCTAGGGAAGGTTGAAACTTCATACTCTGTAGGAAAGTGAACAAGGAAAAGGATTTTCCTTCACACTTTGTATTTTTCTCCTTACTTGATCCCTCCAGAATTTGGCATTCTGATGGAGTGATTGATGGCATAAGGTTTCTTTGCATAAAACCAACAAGACTAGTCGTTAATAGTGGTTTTGTTAACCAAGACTTTGACTGGAGTGTCACGCCTGAAGGAGGCATGTCTGGGTTCTGGTTGTTACCAGAAAGTCCTGGGGAACTGGGATTGACTTGCAAAGCTAGTGAAAGCCCACAAGAAAAAGCCTGGCACTTTGGTTGGCTGTGCAGTTTGTGCAAGTCTTTCCAGGGAAGGAACAAAGGTTGCTTCCCTGAAAGATGGCTAAAAGGAACCTGTAGGCACAATGGAAGGCTCAAGGATTTGAGTGCAATGACTGGTACAGGTGAAGCCAGATGGCAGATGTGTGGCTCTGCTTCTGTGCCCCGAGGGGCGGACTGAGAAGTCATTCTAAGGGTTCCCTGTGTGAGTTCCAGCAAAGTGGACTTAAAGATCATGGGTGATCTAGGCTGCTCTTGGTGTGTTTATGCAAATGAACAGTAAAAATTAAAAGCAGGACCCAAAGTAGTCCCTGTAATAACAATGAGGGTGATATTAGGAGAAAAAATTATGGTTTAAGGAAAATCACAAAGCTCAGTATTGGACATCAAAATGGTGCAGCTAACTGTCTTGAAAGTTTGCTTTCATTTGAAAGTTGAAACTGGGTTGGTAATATCACCAAAAATGTGCAATTACAGGCATGAAGGACCTGTTAAATTGCCATTGTTAAATGTCATTGCAGGAAGGACCTTGCAACTGAATGTCTTCCCAAGACTGTCTCACAGACACAGAGTCTGTTTTTGGGATTGTTGTGTGAATTAACCTGTGTATTCTTCTGTTTTCATAGGGTGTATGCTTATGACCTCATTACCTGCATGATTGGTTGTAGTATAGGCCTCACTTAAGGACCCCATCTTTATCTTCGACGACAGAGACTTAATGATTTGGATAAACTAAGTAGTTGTGTTGGTGAAAGGCTGGGACAGTCTGTGGGCTTCACTTTAGAACTGATTTTCTCTTTTCTGTCTTGATGGCTTGGACAGAAAGGGCCCGGATATCTGAAAGGAGGGAAATCCTAATATATTCCCCTCAGCCCGAGTGAAGTATACTGGGCCACAAGAGTTTTAGGTAGATGTAACATGCCTTGTACACCTTCCTCCAGATAAGCCATTTCTTTACCTAAGACCCTGCCTTGGTCATTTAGTGGTCATGATTTAATTGTGCTTCCAACTCTCTTTCCGAATCTGTCTCCTCCAGAATATGACCTGACCAGAATGCCAACTGTCCAGTAATGCCAGCCTTTGGACACTAAGCCTGTGACTTCCTGGTGAGAGCTGACTGACCAGGATTCAGTAAAGTCCTTCCCCTTACAGGAAGGAGTCCCTCTGTGGTGCACCCCCTTCTTTCAAGGCACCCTTGACCCAAGGATAGGTAGAATGATGTCCATGTCCAGCTGGAAGTAGTTACAAGAAGATGAGACCTTTGTCCATTGTCCTTTATATGATTATAAAGTAGGTGTATATCTGAAAGGAGGGATTGATACAAGGTGCAGCCAGGAGGGGGGCCCAAAAATAGGGATTTGGAATGGGGCCCAGAACTCAGGGTGTCCAGGAAATATTAGAGGGACATATAAGATGTCTTTACCCCTACCCCCACAGGTATGAGTTGGGGGAAGGGACACATGGAGCAGGGACATGCAGAGCTGCTAATCCGTGGCATGGTCATTTAAAATATCTATAGCCTTTGGCTGGTGGCTTAGATGTGTTAAATATCTCTGGCCATGCTCTGAGCCAGGGGGATGGAAAGGAGTCCCCCCAAGAGGTGACTGGGGGAAGAATCCCAAGTTACAGTGCCTGTGTGGGAGCTTGGAGAAGATTGGCTCCAGAACATGGGGACATACCTGCCCAGACTCATGATGGCATCCCAGTAAACTTGGAATAATAAGGGAATGCTGGCAGGTGTAACTGGTTGTAGGAGGAGTCGGAAGTGGGGGTACAGAGAAGGATAGGCCCAGGGATTTAAACTGAGATGAGGCAGCCATTCGGAGAGATGCCACTCAGTTTCACCAGCATGCAGACCCCTGCAGCTTTGGTGACGAGGGACAGCTATGTGGCTTTGGCAGAGTGGAGACCCTCTCACAGCTTTGCCAGGGAGAGCCATGAGGTTTTGCCAGAGTGGGGAGTCCTTCCCTGCAACTCTGGTAGAAGAGGACCACGTGGCTTTGGGGTGCTCCCTTTGGCTGTGTGGCCTGGGAAGTAAGAGAGATTTTGCCTGGAAGAAGTGGGGAAAGGACTCTTGCCAGCAGGCCATGAGAAGGTGCCACAGGGCTTTGGATTAATTAGAGATCCTGCCTGGACGACGGCATGGCTGATGGTGTCAGGAGCCTAGATCCCAGACGTTTGCTTCTTTTCCCGAGTTATGGTGCCCTGAATTAGGGCAGAAGAAGATAGGAAGCACTGTGGGCATCTGTGGGTATCCTAAATGACTTTGATATTTTAATGAAGATGTTAGGTGGCTACTTTAACTCTGTATAGCAATAAATAAACATTTCCTCTCCTTTTCACAAATCTCTGGCTTTGAGAGACATCTTTCCATAAGGCTGCAGACATAACAAACCTTGGCCCCTGTGACCTCTGTGTTCTATAACAAGAACAGTGAGATTTTGCTTTATATCAATTTAGTATTGAAAAAAATTAGAAAACTGAATGATGTGAACTGACGATGGAGAATGGGATCTGGTATATATAGCATCTCTCATACACAGCTGGTTCAGTCTAGACTGATAGATAACTATTTCCATGAGTAATCTGGTACCACTTAGGTAAATTAAATATCTGCATAAAGTATAACCCAGATATTCCATGACTAGGTATATGTCCCTGATAAAACTTCACACTAGTGTGGATGGGGAAATATATAATAATGTTTATATTAATATGTTGACATATTATTGTGTTGACCAAGAAACTACTTGTCTATCACCAGGAGAATTACCAGGTAAAATGTGGTAGATGTACACCATCTATTTAAGTGCTCTGCAGTAATTAGAAACAATGGATTAAATGTACATGAACAACATGGATTCTTTTAAAAGCAGAATGCTGATTGAAAAATTTGTAAGAACAAGTAAAATATGCAATAAATCACTTCTTCATGTTAAAAACATATGAACATCAAAGAGAAATAAACACTGTGCAAGAAAGCATACAGACAAAAAGATGGATGTTAAACACATTAGAATAATTGCCTATGGGGAAGAGTTAATGGAGTAGTAAATGGGAGTGAAGGAGAGAGATTAAAAAACCCCAGAGAGACAGACAAGAGAAGGACCCAAGGGTGATAGTGTGCCCAGACCTATCAAGTATGACATATCCATCAGTGCTCCACATCTAAGGGTAAAGAAGGGTTTAACTGACCCACCGGTAAGGAACTCCTTAAACATCCATCAGACATGGGTGATGAAGACCAGTCAGTCAGAAGTATCTGGGGACAGTTGATGACCACCCAGTCATCTTTGGAGGCAAAGAGAGAGAACAGTCTGTGAAGGAGCTGGCACCAGACTAGTCATGACTTAATGAGTGGAATCAGCAGGCATTAAAGCAGTAGCTGACAAAAATTCCCTCTAAGCATGAAGGGCAGTAAGAGTGAATTCCTTGAGCATTCTCCACGGTTATCTCTGAGGTGGAAACAAGGCCACTCTTGCATACTAAGATTAAAAAATCAGAATATACATGAGAGAGAAGAAAGTGTGAGTGCCTGGTGAGTGGGGTCGGGGGGGGGGCAGGTGTTGAGTAGAGGCAGCAGGTAAAGGAGGCTAGGCAGCCAGGAGAAACCACAGGACACAGGCAGGGAATAGCAGGGGGACCACTAAGGATTGGGGGATGAGCCACAGAGAAGAAGGAAATGAGAGCGCCCAAGAGTTGTAGGCTTGTGAAGGGCTGGACATAGTGTTATAGTTATTGATCAAGGGGAATGTGGTCCCTCCCTGCCCTGGAGTTCTTGTCCTGCTTTCACTTTTCTGTCACACAAGACTTGAGCAACTCCCAGTAGACCTGACCTGAGCGACATCCTGACTGGGCACTCTTCAGGCTTGTCTGTACAGCAGGACATTGCCTGCGGTGCCTCATGTCCCAGGAGAGGATTGCTAAGAGGAATGCAGCAAACGTTCACTTGACTGTAGAATTACATCTTTTCCCTCACCCGCTCCTGTGCACATTCCTGAATCTTGTTATGGCCCATTCTCCTCATGGCTATTTTAAATCTTTCCCCTGGCCCCCATCTGCTCAGCAAGCCTTCTTTCTCCTCTCTTTCCCTGGAGGCCAAGGGCCTCTGCCCGACCCTGCCATACCATCCACAGCACTGAACTCTTTTCCAGAGTTCTTTACTCTTCTCTAAACCTCCAATTCTGACAACCTACCTCCTTTTTCTCATATCCTCATGTTGTACTGGAGGAGATGCCAACTATTGCTTTAACTATAATAACATTGTCATCATGCTTTTGACCTTGGGAAAGCTTGGGAAAATCAAGGCTCATGACATGTGTCATCTAGAGCTAAAGTCTCCAGGTTGTGTAGAAATGGGCCATATTTAGGGACAGCAAGAGGGGAACATAGTGTGGAAACTGCATCTCAGCTTGGGCTCTGTCCTTCTGTTGTCTGCCTGACAGCTCCTACCATACTAACTTCAATGGAATGTGTTGTCAAGTGCAAGAGTTCTGTGTGTCTGGGTATACCCAGACTTTGTGTATTTTTTGTGTCTCTGTGTTTCAAAAACATTTCACTTTAATAACAAAGAGGCTTGTTGTTGCTAGGAGGTTTCAAAAATATATCATTGATGGAGACAAGCTCCACCAAATGCCCTCTTGTTTTTGCCGATGTGAATCAGGATGACCTTTCACCCTCTTCAAGAGGATATTTATAAGAACAAGACATGACCCACATGTTGGAGAGATAACATGAGAGGAGGCCAAGAGCAGATGTAAAGAGGTAGAAAGCACTCCTCTCTCTAGAATAATATTCGTGAAAATGCTCCTGCAGCTGTTATATTTTTCTAGTGGATCTTTGAAAGAAAGGATGTTCTCTGCCTAGCTGTACACACACACACACACACACACACACACACTTTTTGTTTCTGTATTTCCCTAGCAGAAGTCAGAAGCTTAATCCCATGATCTTTAGAAGGAAGGAAGTGAAGATCAGTTGGGCCTTGTTAAGGCAGGGAATATTTTTAGTGGCCCAAAGAAGAGGGCCTGGAGAAACTGGCTGGCTGTGTGGGGAGGAACAGAGTTAGATGTGTCTTAGTTGGCTCAGGATGCCATAGCAAAGCACCACAGACTCAGGGATTAAAAAACAGATATTTATTTCTTACAATCTGGAGTCTGGCAGTCCAAGATCAAGAGATCAGGGTGTTAACAAATCGGGTTCTTAGTGAGGGCTTCCTTTTAGACTTGCAGAGGGCCACTTCTAACTTCTAGTCCATGTCCAAACATGGACTCTCCTTGGTGGTCAAAGGGGGTGGGGGTTGGGAGGAGAGAGAAGGGGGGGAGAGAGAGAGAGAGAGAGAGGAGAGAGAGAGAGAGAGAGAGAGAGAGAAGAGAAGAGAAGAGAAGAGAAGAGAAGAGAAGAGAAGATAATCTATTTTTCTTATAAAACCAATAATCCCATACTGAGGGTCCCAATCTTTTATTACCTCATCTCAACCTAACTGTATCCCAAAGGCCCCACCTCCAAATACCATCACACTGCAGGTTAGGGCTTTAACATAGAAGTATTCACCCTATGTCACCCTGGTAGGCTGGGAAGTTGTCAATGCCCAGGCTGCCAATAGCTGCCTGTGCTGGATCAGGTCCAGTCTCAGGAAACTCCCCTTCCTGGTGGTGACTATCACCCTCCACAGGCTGAGAGTTTCATGAACTGACTGGAGAGAGAGGCAGAAACATTTTCTAAGAAAGCTAGCTCAAGGGCTCTACTGTTCTATGAAAATGTACTGGGTCTGATTTTGCAGCACGTCAGTAAGTATCGGAGCTTTCTAGTTGGCCACCTATCTCCAATTGCACTTATACTTAAACATTTTTTATTTTTTATGATTTTAAGATATATACTTTGATTATGCTATTACAGTTGTCCCATTCCCACCCCCCTTTATTCCCCTCCATCATGTACATCCTCTCCCACCCACATTCCTCTCCTTTAGTTCATGTCCATGGGTCGTACATATAAGTTCTTTGGCTTCTACATTTCCTATACTATTCTTAAGCTCCCCCTGTCTGTTTTGTACCTACCATTTATGCTACTTATTCTCTGTATCTTTTACCCCTCTCTCCCCCTCTTCCTCCCCTACTGATAACCCTCCATATGATCTCCATTTCTGTGATTCTGTTCCTGTTCTAGTTGTTTGCTTAGTTTTTTTTTTTAGGTTCAGTTGTTAATAACTGTGAGTTTGTTGTCATTTTACTGTTCGCATTTTTTAAACTTCTTTTTCTTAGATAAGTCCCTTTAACATTTCATATAATAAGGGGTTGGTGATGATGAACTCCTTTAACTTGACCTTATCTGGGAAGCATTTTATCTGCCCTTCTATTATAAATGATAGCTTTGCTACATAGAGCCATCTTGAATGTAGGTCCTTGCCTTTCATGAGTTGGAATACTTCATTCCAGCCCCTTCTTGCCTTCAAGGTTTCTTTTGAGAAATCAGCTGATAGTCTAATGGGAACTTTTTTGTAAGTAACTCTCTCCTTTTTTCTTGCTGCTTTTAAGATTCTCTCCTTCTCTTTAATCTTGGCTAATGTAATTATGATGTGCCTTGTTGTGTTCCTCCTTGGGTCCAACTTGTTTGAGACTTTCTGAGCTTCCTGGACTTCTGGAAAGTGTATTTCCTTTGCCAGATTGGGAAGTTCTCCTCCATTATTTTTTCAAATAAGTTTTCAGTTTCTTGCTCTTCCTCTTTTCCTTCTGTCACCCCTATGATTCAGATGTTGGAATGTTTAAAGATGTCCTGGAGGTTTCTCACCCTCTCCTCATTTTTTTGAATTCTTGTTTCTTCATTCTGTTCTGGTTAAATGTTTCTTTCTTCCTTCTGCTTCAAACCATTGATTTAAATTCTGGTTTCCTTCTCTTCACTGTTGGTTCCCTGCAGATTTTTCTTTATTTCACATAATGCAACCTTCATTGCTGCCTGGGTCATTTGCATGCTGTTGCAGCACCCAGTAAGTTCCTGGAGCATCCTGATTACCAGTGTTTTGAACTGTACATCTGATAGGTTGGCTATCTCTTCATTGCTTAGTTGTATTTTTCCTGGATCTTTGATGTGTTTTTTCATTTGGGACACTTTTTTTTTTTTTTTTTTTGGTCTTGCCTACCTGTTAAGTAGTAAGGGGTGGAGCCTTAGGTGTTCACCAGGGCAGGGCAACCCATGTCAATTTGTTGTCACGTTGTATGTGGGGGAGGGGTCCGAGAGGGAGCAATGCCACTTGCTCCTCTTTCTCCTGGTTTTCAGTCACTTCCCCCCCTACCCACAATCAAATTGGACCCTTCTGGTGTTGATTCCTGGGTGGGTGGATTTGTGTATGTTCTGGGGCCCTGTTGGTCTCTCCAACAACTCTCCTGTGAGGCTGGGAGTTTCTTCTGCTGCCTCCTCAACCATCACAGGTATTTTTAGTCGGAGGCTTTGAGGCTTTATTTCCCCCATTGGAACCCTGGGTTGCATGGTCTGTCTCTCTCCCCAGTTGTTCCTCCCTGTTTATCTGCACACAAATGTGGGACCTCCCAGTCTGCAAGCTGATGCCTCACCAGGTCCACCGGCTGCCGCCTTGCCATGAATCCTCTCCTCCCTGCTGCCTGTCTCCACCCCTCCTACTGGTCTGGATGAATGTTTCTTGTTTAACTCCTTGGTTGTTGGACTTCCATACAGTCCAATTTTCTGGCAGTTCTGGTTGTTTCTTGTTTTTAAATTTGTTGTCCTTTTGGTTGTGCGAGGAGGCACAGTGTTACTTAAACATTTGTTAAATGAATCTTTTTATTAACTTAATATCTAATGCAATGTAATATGTAATGTAATATGGATTTTAAATTTCACATCATTTGGATTTTCAAAATTTAAATTTTTAATTTCATCAAAGTATTTGTCTTGCCATCATGTGGAAAAATTACCTATCCATTTAACCAAATTCCTATTTCTCTTTGGCATCCATTTCCCCTTCCCCTTTACCTGATGATACAAAGCATTGTGTAGAATTAGTTATTTTTTTACAATACTTTATAAGCATTGTTGTAAATTATTTTATTTTTAATTTCTCTTTAGTGTATATTTGAAAGAAGAAAACTGGACTGTGCTTGCAGCAACTGTTGCTTCTTGTAGCCATGAGTTTCGCAGAGGAGGAGGAGGGCAGATCTGCTCCTGAAGAGATGCCAGGGCAGAAGATGGTGGTGATGGAGGTTGTATGGCTCCTTTGGTGGCTCCAGCTCTATGGCAGCTGGCACATCATCAGCTTGATTACCTCTCCCTTCAAGGCACTCACCACACAGAGGCTGGCTATTGTGAGGAGGGGAAGAAGGCCAGGAGCAGGGAGAGTTCATTTTTTTAGTAGCTGGACAAAAAGTCTCTTTGTTTAATTTTTCTCCTTTTTTCTTGGAGTCATATAAAAGTTTCAAGTTGTTTGTGAGTGTCCACAGTAACCTCAGACCACATCTTGGTAGCTTGAACTTCAGGAGCCAAACCTCACTATTTCAAAAGACAAAGTAGGTGTGCGAGAGAGGCTGTCCACACTGCCTCCACCGAGGGAGGTTCTGTACAACAGGCGTAATGGTGTTTGCAGCATTAATGCCTCATTTGCTTTAAGCAGATACAAGGATTTGCGGTTTTTGAAAACAAATTCAATTAACACCCCTTTCTTTGGGGGTATCCTTTTTTTTTCCCTTCAAAAGTCATTTGTCCTGTCTGTTTATAACAGATTCTTCCATACAGGCAGTTGGGGAGTTTCCCTTCAGCCCTGTACTGCTCCATGGTGAAAGAGGTAGTAAAAGTAAGTCTTTCTCTGTCTACATATTCAAATTTACAGAAGGAAAGTGCCAAATTATCCTTTAGAATGTTGTAAGACCTGATTTGACTCCAAATTGCACTGTGGGAAGAAACAGATGGGCAAAGAAAAGAGGTCCTTTTTCAATGAAATCCTTTTTTCTATCAAGGGGCTTTTACAGAAAACCATCACCCCCCATTTTCAAGGATGAGGCGATTCCAGGAAAGCCCCACCCAGCTTATCGGTGGAAGCAGTCTGCTGTAGGAACAGATACACTGCCTGATTACGGCATCATAATTGGTTTTGAAAACACACTGGCACAGTGGCAGTGAGCCAAATACTCCCTTGCCTGCCTTGCCTTTCATTTTAAAGGGCTGATTCCCTACTTAAAGTATTTTTTTCCTGTCTGTGTTCCCCAGACTTTTTCTGAAGAGGCAAAATTATCCCCAGCTTTGGGACTGGGTCCGAGCCACAACCAGCCTGCCCTCTAGGGAAAGAAGACTGAGCTCAGCTTGCTGGTTTTTACAGTGGGGTGGAACTGACCAACAATCACATGTCTCGCCTGGAGCTGGCTTAAACACGAAGCAGATTGAAACATCATCAGACTTTCAGTGTCATGGTGCTGGGTCCAAAGTCCAATAAAAAGAGAGAAAAATATCTTTTGAAGCCATAGGAAACATATGGGAGTATGGGTGTGTGTGTCTTGTTTTATGGTTTCATTGCAACAAGTAAAGTGGTGGGTAACCTTGGAGTTTTTCACCTGTGGGGGTTATGGACAAGCCACTCTAAGAAGTGCTTCAGTGGTATGCAGATTACTTTGAGCTGAAGGCAGTTTTAACTTCAGGCTCAAGAGAAACTTTGGCCCCTTCCTTTAACTACTACCTATAAGGCAGAGCAAACTTCAACTTACTAGAAGTCTGTTCTTATCCTGCAATTACCTCTTGTAGCCTCAAAGTGCATTGCCTCATCCCTCGCTCAGGATGTCTTATATACATCGATGCCCATTTCTATTGCTGAACCTTTTGTGCATGTAGAATCTCTGACTCGCATGTATGTGGGGTTCCCATACATATGGATGTATTAATTTTTTTTGCGAATGTTATGTATCTTTGATTATTTAACTGCTAGAAGAAACTTGAGAGTGGAGAAAAGTTTGTTTCTCTCTTGCATTTCCATCCTTGAAACCTTCCCTCCACCCCCAAGCATTTCTAATCTATGTGACATTAATGTCTCCTCTTTCTGTGACAAGGGGGATTCTGGTGTGGGAGTGAGGCTTGCTTTCAGTCTTGGTGACTGAGATCATTGTGTGGAAGAGACACGACATGATTTTAATGTTGTATAGGCACAGGAGAGTTTTATTATGGTGGTGGTTTGTGTATGTGTATGTGTGTAGAAAGAAGGATAAGAGAAAGAATTCAGGTTCTCCAGAATAGAAGTTTGGCCTTTGTTTTAGCTTTTGAATTATAAAGAGTTGAATACAGCTAGAAAGATGAACATGACTGGCAAAACTGAAGATTAAGTAAAATCTGTAAGGGGTGTAGAACCCTTTATACACATTGCACACTGGCAATGTTTATTCATTGGAGGCACATTCTAGAATACATTCTTTCTCTCACTCAAACTTACTCATTCTACTTTTATGTGTACTTTTCTCCTTCTCTCTTCCCTTTTAGGAATCTTACTTGGAGCAGCCTACTGGAGATGTATAAGCAGGACAACTCTCAAGATCATATCTGTTTAGATCAGCAATTTTCAACCCTTTCCATCTCATGGCACACATAAACTAAACTAAAATTCATCGGCACACCAAAAAATATATTTTTTGCCAATCTGACAAAAAACATAGGTATAATTTTGATTCATTCATACCAAACAGCTCTTGCTGTGTTGCCTGTTGTCATTTTTTTTATTTGACAATCTAAGGGCAAAGAGGCCAGTCCCCTGACTAAGTAGTCAGGGATTGGGTGTTTTAAAAATTCTTGTGGCACACCAGTTGAAAACCGCTGGTTTAGATCAAAGGGCATGGCTATTCCCCAGTGTTGGCAATGAGATTATTTAACAAGAAATCTTTGTCAGTGTGTCAATGTGACACATGGGATGATGTCACACTTGTGAAAAATAAGTCAAGAGTCCCTCACCAGCTTCAAAGCTGGAAATACTTTTACATAAAATACTTCTTTGTTTGTTATTTTCTGACTGGAAATGACACCTGAAAAATTTTTTTAATACTCACCCAAGGACATTTTTCCATCGCTTTTAGAGAGAGAGAAAGGGAGAGAAGAAAGGAGAAAAACATCGATGTGAGAGAGAAGCATTGATAGGTTGCTATGTTACAGAACACAAAGGCCACAGGGGCCAAGGTTCGTTATTGTCCTCCACCTTATGGAAAGATGTCGCTCAAAGCCAGAGATTTGTGAAAAGGAAAGGAAATATTTATTTAATGCTATACAGAGTTAAAGTAGCCACCTAACGTCTTCATTAAAATATCAAAGTCCTTTAGGATACCCACAGGTGCCCACAGTGCTTCCTATCTCCCTCTGCCCTAATTCAGGGTACCATAACTCAGGAAAATAAGCAAATGTCCAGGATCCAGGGTCCTGACACTATTCAGCTGTGTTGTCATCCAGGCAGGATCTCTAATTAATCCAAAGCCCTGTGGTACCTTCTCATGGCCTACTGGCAAGAGTCCTTTCCCCCTTCTTCCAGGTCAAGTCTCTCTTGCTTCCCAGGCCATGCAGCCAAAGGGAGCACCCCAAAACCGCATGGTCCTTTTTCTACGAAAGCTGTGGGGAAGGGGTCCCCACTCTGGCAAAGCCTCGTGGCTCTTCCTCTTCACCAAAGCTGCAGGGGTCAGCACTCTGGTGAAACCACATGGAGCTCTCTCCCTCTGGCAAAGCTGCAAGGGGGTCTCCACTCGGGCAAAGCCGAGTGGCAATTCTCCGCTAAAGCCACATGGTTGTTCTTCCTCACAGAGCTGTGGGGGTCCTGACTCTGGTGAAACTGCGTGGATTCTCTCTCAATGGCTGCTGTGTCTCCATTTAAATTCCCGCACCAAACCTCCTCTGTACCCCCATTTCTGACTCCTCTTACAATCAGTTACACCTGCCAGCATTCCCACATATTTCCAAGGTTACTGGGCTGCCATCATGAGTCTGAGCAGGTGTGTCCCCATTTTCTGGAGCTAATCTTCTCCAAGCTCTCATGCAGGCACTGTAACTTGGGGTTCCTCCCCCAGTCACATCTTGGGGAGACTCCTTTCCATCCCCCTGGCTCAGAGCATGGCCACAGCTATTTAACACATCTAAATCACCAGCCAAAGGCTATAGATATGTTAAATGACCATGCCATGGATTAGCAGCTCTTCATGTCCCTGCTCCATGTGTCCCTTCCCCCAACTCATACCTGTGGGAGAAGGGATGAGGACATCTTATATGTCCCTCTAGTATTTCCTGAACACCCTAAGTTCTGGGCCCCATTCCAAATCTCTATTTTTGGGCCCCCCCCTCCTGGCTGCACCCTGCATGAAGGTTGCTCATTAGAAAACCTTAGCTACAAGGTTGCTTTTCCTAAACACTGGAATCATTCATGTCTTGCAGCACTGTACCACTCGAGACCCCTTTTCCACCAAGGCATAGAAGGAGATTTGCTTTGCAACAGAATTTGGCAATTTTAAAATATTTAAATCCTGTCTGTTGTTTATACTTTTCTGATTCAGGAGTGGCTGGAAATATTGAGAATATGTATCCCTTTGGATTTTGTAAAAGCTAACTTGTTATAGAAATTCTTGTGAATTTGTCACAGATGACAATTAGCCTGAAAAGTAAAGACCAAAACCCACAACTGCTGTAAAATGAACTGTGTAAAATGAATAAATGTATCTGTTCCAGAGGCATATCCCAGGATGGATTTTAGCATTTTAAAAACTTTGCAAGTCTTACTGAATCTTCAAATTCTGTGGTGGCTAAACAAAAAAAATGTCTCCTTCCACCTTCTAAGTTCTCCTAGCTGGGGTAATAATCAAATCAACAGAGACAGATAAACAAGAGAAAATCAAACTTGAATACATGCACATGGGGAAGTCACATAAGCATGAAAATTTCAAAGACAGTGAGGTAAAATTGGGTATATATGTCATTTTGGACAAAGAAGAAAGCAAGGGTAGGAGTCTGAGCTCTCAAGGAAGAAGGCAATTTACAGATAGTTGGCGAGGAGCAGGAGCACACATGCAGGTAAACCAGAAACAATGAGACACAGGTGGGGAATCTAGTGAACAGGCTCTCCCATCCCCCCACAATCAGCTCAAATTAGGCTGCAAAAGCAAACATCCGAAGATTTCCTTCCTGTAGTAGGTCTTTCCCTCCATCTCTTAGGCAGGAAAGGGGTGTGGGTCAAAGGTTCTTTCAGAGTCTAATTTTTTCCCCTTCAACAACTAGCTTAAAAACAATATCCTAATAGGCAGCTTTAGGGTGTCAGAAAGTTCGATCCCCTTCAATTCTCTGACCTGTCTTCCTGCCTGGGCCTGGAAGAGAGTTTGTGACTGAAGGAGGCACACTTGTGAAGAAACATCTTGAATATTTTTCATAATCAGTTGCTTCTCAAACTTCAATGTGCATATGAATCATTTAGGCATCTTGTTAACATGCTGATTCTGATCTCTTAGATTTGGGATAGAACCCAAGGTTCTGCATTTATAACAGTTTCAGGTGCTGGTCATAAGCCAGCCACAGTTGGAGGCCTCGTGGTCAGCTCTCATTTCCTGATCGGCAGTGGAGGGGACTTGGGCATAGAATGAGCATGATACAAACTTTCTGTAAAATTTGTTCTGACAGCTCCCACCCGTACCAGCATTCTACTCATTTGCAGGCCCTCTTCAAAAGTACTTAGAATAAATTAAATGATGCTGTACTCTCGCACGAGCCAGAAGTGTGGGAGATAGGATAGAGACAGGTTACAGAACAGAATGGGATCAGGCAGATACAGAGAAAGATAAGACAGATGGGGCAGACAGAAAGTCCCTCCTGTAATTCCTGTCACTTCTCTATCTCTTCCATCCTTTCCTCTCTGTTTCAATTTCTTTCTTTCTTTCTTTTTTTATCTTGTTTCCCTCATTGCTTTTCTGTCTGTCGTGAGATAACAGAATCATTTCACTCAAGTTCAGAGGCAAATGGGGACTTGTGAAAAAAGTGGACTGGACTGGGAGCCAGGAGAGCCACAGTGGAGCCCTAGCTCTGCTGTTGGGTGCAGCTGGGCCAGTATAACTCGGCATTTCTGGACCTGTTTTATTTTTTGTTTGGTTAGATGATCTCTAGACCCTTCCCAGCTGTATACCACTGTAATTTACAATCCACGTCAATATGCTTATCTGTTACTTGAGGCAAGTCTGTTCAACTTCAATGTAAATAAGTTAACTGTAATGTCAGGGTACCAGAGTGCATAATTCCCATTTCCACCAGGCATGTAAATGTGTGCTCAGGAAGCTTTAGAGAGAGAGTTGCCTCCCTGGCCCCACCCCAGCATCCTTGGAGCATGCATGTGTGAGGCTGTCTGAACAACCACCCTCCAGGATTTCTCAGAATTGAAAATCTGTCCTTCTGTAGGGCTTCACAACCTTTGCCATTCTGGCAGTTTTAAAAGATTACCATTATTACTATTCATATTATTTGAGGGGCAGATCTTTATCTTATACCCCCCCAGCCCACCCCACTGGAGTCAGAAAACTCACTTGGAAGCCTTGAAAGCTTGACATTGTGAAATCTGTTCTTACTATTGATATAAGGTCCTTGCTATTTCTTGGGGGAAAAGGAGGAAAGAATAGAGGGGGCATACTAGTTAAGGGAGGGAGTTGATGGAGGGAGGGGTTATTGACCTATTAACTTTCTTATGTTTTTTCCTTGAGTTGTTTGACTTACAAATGTAATAGTAAACAAGTAATCATATATAAAACCAAGAATAAAGGAAAACAAAGAGAAACCATTCAGTATCAAAGAGGGTTAGACCTGTCTTCAACTCATTGGGTGAGCGGTGGAGGCACTAGAGTGTAAAAAGAGAATTTGTCACCTCCAGGAATAGATTTCACTGGCTTCTACTTGTATCTGGGTCTTGAGCCTGTAGAGAAAATAAAGCCAGTTGGTTGAGAAGTTGAAGTTATTGTGAACTATTTGATAATGTTGCAGAGAATAGGGTACACTCAACGTAAGCAGTGGTGTTTTGAGATTGCTTCTTAGGGAAGGGTGATAAATGCTTAATAGTCTTCATGGGCTTAGTATTGTCAGATTCACAGGTCAGTGCCCACCCAGGTCCCTTAGCCAGTAAGGGCCCCTTCCCTAGATTGCTCATAGTAAAGAACACATGAGAAATAGAGTAGTCTAAACCTGGAAGGCCTAAACTCATTGCCTTTGATGTTCTAACAGCTGCCTAGTGAAGATGGCAGCCGCCAATTAATTATGCAAAGCATTCCTGTGAGAATGGGTATCAGAGTCATCACTAACCTTTACTGGACTTCAACCTTGATCCTTGAACCTCAAATTGTATTAAAAAATGAGTGGCTAGCCAAACTAAACATGTCATTTGGGAAAGCAGTTTTCCAAAATTGGTACTTCAGAGAACTTTAAGTACATTTTTGGAGGTAGGAGGTAGGCACAATATACACAATGGGGAAATGTTGTTTGGAAGTAGTTTTGTTGTGATTTTCTTTTATTTATTTTTCTAGGAATTATGAGGGGTTTCTACGAGACCTCCTAAGCTAGCTGCCCTTGCTGATATCACTTTTAATGGTCTCCAAATTGTCATTCCAATGTAGTCTATATTTATTCATCTGACATGAGGAGGCTTGGAAGTTTATTGGTTGAATACACCATCCTGATTTATTTCTTTGCCTACCTGCCTTTCCCACCATCTATTTAATGAAATGTGGAGTTGCTGTTTTTTTTTTTTTTTTTTTTTTTTTTTTTTTTTTTTTTTTTTTTTTTTTTTTTTTTTTTTTTTTTTTTTTTTTTTTTTTTTTTTTTTTTTTTTTTTTTTTTTTTTTTTTTTAATGCAGAGGCCATAAATGTAAAAATGGACAGCAAGTCAGTTTGAGCAAAGTGATGATGCTGTGCATCTCTGCCACCATCTCCCCAGTCTGAGCCTAATTTTGCCATCCATTTACAGTGGCCTCTTGACCAACCTGCCTACTTCCACTCTTGCCCTTTTCACAGAAGTCTTCTCAAAGCAGCCAGAGAAATTGCTTTGAATTGCAGATCAGACAGTGTCTTTATAAATTACTTCATCATAAATTACTTTAATGGCTTTGCTTTTGGGTTCCTGAACCCAACTTCCAACATTTGTGTGAGGTTCCCCACACCAAGAAGCAATTCTCAGATGCTAGCAGGGTGTCTGAGAATGAGCTCAGTTCTGATAATAACTACCTTGAGATAGCATCAGGATCCACAGGTTAATGGTTTAATCACATAAGACCAATCCCCAGGCCCCAACTTCAGATACCAGCCTCAAGTCCAGTACCTGTGTTTCTGACCAACTGGCTACAAACTGGAGGTTCCAATGATCCCTCCAACTCAAGTCAAGGTTGCAAGTCAAGGATGTTATGTGTACTTCTGACTGACTAGCTATAGGTCAGAGGTTCCAATGACTCTCTCACTTCTCAGCTTCAATTAATTTGCTAGAGCAGCTCACAGAACTCAGAAAAAAAATTTTACTTACACTTACTGGTTTATTATAAAAGAGTATAATAACGGATACAGATGAACATCCAAAAGGAGGAGATGCACAGGGTAAGGTATGTGGGAAGGGGCGTGGAGCTTCCATGTCCTCACCAGGTGCACCACCCTCCCAGCATCTATCTCCATGTGCTAACCAACCTCGAAGTTCTCTGAATTCCGTACTTTTGGGCTTTTATGGAGGTTTCATCATGTAGACATGGTTGATCTTTGACTCTACTTTCAGCCCTTCTTCCTTCTAAGAGACTTGGGGATGTTCCATGCTTGTAATCATGGCTTGATCTTTGCTGTGACCAGCCCTCATCCAGGAGCTCATACAGTCACATCGTTAGAACAAAAGATACTCCTATCACCCAGAAAATTACAAGGGTTTCAGGAGCCTGTGTCAAGAACCAGGGTCAAAGGCCAAACATTAGAACAAGAGATGCTTCTAGTATTCTTATCACTTGGAAAATTACAAGGGTTTCAGGAACTCTGTGCCGATAACTGGGAGAAGACACCAATATATATATTTTCTCTTAGCTCACACTTCTCATTTCAATTTTGAAATTTTTAATGTTATAAGTATTTGTGAATTCATTGTCCACAAGAACTGGAATATTAACAAGAATGTTCATCTACTTACGCATTGAGCTCCATCCCATAATGTTGCTAAGTCACTGTTCTGAGCCTTATATTTAATTATTACCCTGCTTTATTTAAATAGGGCTTTATTACCTTAATGTATTCATAAAAAGTGTCCTGTTAAATTTTAGTTACCTTAAATATTATGAAAACTTTATCATTCTATGTGTTATCTTCTGAGACTTGCTTTTTTCATTTAATAATATCTTGCTAAGATTCATCCATACTGTTGCATATGGGTATAATAGATTTGTTTCAACTACTTTATATTCCATTGTGTGAATATGCCATAATTTGTTTCACCAGTGCATGGGTGTTTTGGGTGCTTCCAGAATTTTGCTAATGGGGACAGTACTGAAAATGATACAGGGTGCAGCCAGGAGGGGGGACCCAAAAATAGGGATTTGGAATGGGGCCCAGAACTCAGGGTGTCCAGGAAATATTAGAGGGACATATAAGATGTCTTTACCCCTTCCCTCACAGGTATGAGTTGGGGGAAGGGACACATGGAGCAGGGACATGCAGAGCTGCTAATCCATGGCATGGTCATTTAACATATCTATAGCCTTTGGCTGGTGATTTAGATGTGTTAAATAGCTGTGGCCATGCTCTGAGCCAGGGGGATGGAAAGGACTCCCCCCAAGACGTGACTGGGGGAGGAACCCCAAGTTACAATGCCTGCATGGGAGCATGGAGAAGATTGGCTCCAGAAAATGGGGACACACCTGCCCAGACTCATGATGGCATCCCAGTAAACTTGGAATAATAAGGGAATGCTGGCGGGTGTAGGAGGAGTCAGAAGTGGGGGTACAGGGGAGGATTGGCACGGGGATTTAAACTGACGCAGCAGCCATTAGGAGAGATGCCACTCAGTTTCACCAGAGTGCAGACCCCTGCAGCTTTGGTGAAGAGGGAGAGCCACGTGGCTTTGGCAGAGTGGAGACCCTCTCACAACTTTGCCAGGGAGAGCCACGAGGTTTTGCCAAAGTGGGGAGCACTTCCCTGCAACTCTGGTAGAAGAGGACCACGTGGCTTTGGGGTGCTCCCTTTGGCTGCGTGGCCTGGGAAGCAAGAGAGATTTGGCCTGGAAGAAGGGGGATGGAAAGGACTCTTGCCAGCAGGCCATGAGAAGGTGCCACAGGGCTTTGGATTAATTAGAGATCCTGCCTGGATGATGACACAGCTGATGGTGTCAGGAGCCTGGATCCCAGACGTTTGCTTCTTTTCCTGAGTTATGGTACCCTAAATTAGGGCAGAGGGAGATAAGAAGCACTGTGGGCGTCTGTGGGTATACTAAAGGACTTTGACGTTTTAATGAAGACGTTAGGTGGCTACTTTAACTCTGTATAGCAATAAATAAACATTTCCTTTCGTTTTCACAAATCTCTGGCTTTGAGAGACATCTTTCCATAAGGCGGTGGACATAACGAACCTTGGCCCCTGTGGCCTCTGTGTTGTGTAACATTCCTACAAATCCCAAATCAATCATAATCTATACTTTGGCATAACTTACTTGATATCCCAGAACAGGAAGTCAATTCACCTACTTTGTGCTCCATGTGCCTCCTTCTTAAAACAGTTGCTGTAGTTATCATTTTTAATACACCGAATTCGGATGACTATTTGATTAATACCTGTTATCTGGCTGGATTCTGAGCTCTGAGAGCAGAGACTGTTATTGTTCACAGGTGTACCTCCAGGACCTAGCACGGTGCTTGTCATATAGTAGGAGCTCAATATATATTTTCAAATGAATAAAATAGTAATTCACAAAGACTTAGGAAAGTGATTGAAAATGCAGGGAGACCACGTAACAGGATCCAGTAGGCTTCTTTCTCAAACCTCCAGAGCAGGATTTGATAAACTTTTTCTGTACAGGGATAAGTAGTAGACATTTCAGACTTTGTAGGCCCTGTGGTTTGTGACAAAATTACTTAGTGTTGCTATTGGATCATAGGAGCAGCCACAGGTAATATATGAACAAGTGAACGAACATGGCTATATTTCAATAAAACTTTACCTACAGACTCTAAAACTTGAATTTCATGTAATTTTAATTTTTGTGTATGATGAAATGTGATTCATGAGCTCCAAAATATGATTCTTTTTATTTTTCCAGCCATTTAAAATTATGAGAAAATTTCTTAGTTTATGGGCTGTACAAAAACCAGTGGTTGGCAGAACTGGCTTGGGGCTGTGGTTGGCTGACCCCTGCTCTAGAGAAGCCCTGTGCCCTTGGCCATCCAGTGACATTGAATCAAGTTCAGACCTTAATCACTATTTGTATACAGGCTGCCATGGGAATGGAGAATGAATAAAGGTCCAGAGTAGTGTCTTATTTAAAGATTTAAAAGATAACTTAAAAAAAAGGTTTTTTTTGAAGAGTTGCCAAATGGTTCTCATCTCCCTCAATCCTTTTATTGCTGTCTTCCTCCTTTGATGTTGAAATGAAAACTCAGGCACTTAAAAGTGCTTCTTAAGACAGCCATGTCATCACCCCAAATTGCATAATGGAGAAACTGCACACCCACTCACCTTGCTGTTACTCTTCTGACTGAGTCATATGGCAAGAGTGAATGCCTGACTGTTCCAACCCGCTTATACTTCCATATATTAAGGTCCCAGCCAGGCTGATACAACATGGTCAATCTACCTTTGCATGGATGCTGGTGTGGGTGCACTAACATTACGTGAAGCCAGGGAAACAAAGGAAAACCAAACAAATAAAGGCTTCTGCCTTGCAATATTTGTTCGTATAAAGCCATGTTGACACATCTTTTTAATGTCAGTGTGCAAACCTTAGGAAGTAGCCCACACTGTCAATGTGTTAACTTCATTTGTTCACTGAGGTGGGAATATTCATTTATTGGAGTTGGTGTGTATCATCAGCAGAGCTCTGAAAAGAAAGTGGTGGTGTGTGGCCCTGGCATGCACCATCATGGACCAGAGAGAGGAATGCAGTGATGAGGAATCCAGGGCACCATTGCCCTCTCATGGCCTGAGGTGGCAGGTGACAGATTCAGTTCTTTGTCTTGACTTATGGTATGGAAATTTTTAGCCCTATATGCCCCTGCAGTTGGAAGGGTGCTTGAAAGACCATCTAATTCTGACCTATGCACTCAAAAACCCATCCAAGACATTTCCTGGTCTCTACTTGAAGGCCAATGGTCTTCAGGTTCTGATTGACCTCTTTTGGTGGGCTGTTCTCCGGTAGGCTTCCCTCGCTGAGTAGCTGTTTCCCAGGTGAGTGTTAACCCGTTTCCTGGTAGAGTTCTTTGAGAGGCCACGCCTGGCTAGATGCTATATAATCCTGACCACATGTAATAGCATACCTATTTCCATGCCAGCATCATCTTTTGCCCAAATTTCTGTACTAACTTGTGTCCCTGCATCTACTCTTGTCCCAATAATTCACTCTCAATATATAAACCTGAGTGATCTTTTGAAAGCAGAAATCATGTCACATCACTCATTTGCTTAAAGTCCTTCAGGAGGTTACATTCAGAATAAAATCCTAATTGCTTGTCCTGTGTTGTGTGTTGAACTGTGCCCTCCCCCAAAAGATGTTGAAGGCCTAAGTTCCACAAATATGAACTCACTTGGAAATAGGGTCTTTCAAATTACCAAGTGTAGGTCAGTAGGTGGGCCCTAATACAGTATGACTCCTGTTCTTATAAAAAGGGAAATTTGAGTGCAGAGGCAGGCATGTGCAGAAGGAAGATGATATAAAGACATAGGGAGAATGCCACCAACAAGCCACCTGAGATCAAAGCAGGAGAGAGGCATGAGACAGGAGGAACCTCATAGCCTTCAGAAGGAACCCACTCTGTCAACACCCTGATTTTGGATTTTCAGCCTCCTGAACTGTGAGAACAAATTTCTGTTCTTTAAGCCACTCAGTTTACTGTGCTTTGTTACAGCAGCTCCAAGAAATCAATACAACTGCTTATAAAGCCTGTGTGATCTGGGCCCACTTTCCTCTCTGCCCCCCACCACCCTCCCCCTAACCCTTGCCCTGAACTCCTTACCCACTGTGCTTTATTGCTTCCTGACTGGAGCAACACTGTGGTTGCCTAAACAGCATTGGGAAAAGTGGTGGTGGTGGGGTTGGTAGTTATAACCAGAGGCTTTATTGGCATGTAATAGGGAGGAGACCAAGAATTCTAGAAATCCTCAAGTGCACGGAAGTGTCCCACACAATATTAAAACTAATGGCCCCAATGAGAATGACTGTACCACACACCTCCATTCAATTCCATGAACCTGCCCTCTTTCCTTCTAGCCTAGGGCCTTTGTGGGAGCTATTACCTCTGCCTGAAATGCTCCCCACCTGCTTTTCCCATGGTTTAGATTTCAACTTAAACATAATCTTCTGAGGTTTTCCCAGACTGGAAATTTCCCACTTGTTTATTTACTTTCACATCAGTCTTTAAAAATATTCCTGCATAGATAGCACTATCATTATTTGATTTTCAAAAAATCCTATTAATTTATTTGTTTTTCTCCTCCCACTGGAATATAAACTCTGTGAGAACAAGGACTGTGTTTGTATACCCAGGATCTAGAGCAGAGCCTTGCACATATTATAGAAATGTAATATAGAAATGTTAGTTGGCACTCATATAGAAATGTTAGGCACTCATATAGAAATGTTAATTGGATGAATGGAATGAATCATGAGCCCTGAAGCAGGAAATCCATGAAAGGTTAGGGGTCAGAAGGGAGACAAAAGGAAGGAATGAGGAAGAAAAAGGACAATGAAGTAGACGGTGTTGGCGAAATCCAATGGGAGACATGTGAAGGCACTGGTAGAGCAGCAAATTCAACAGCAGCTGTTCTCAGGCCATAAAACAAGAGTGCTCAGTTCCTGGAAGAGTGTTTGGTGGAGCATTCTTTCTTCTTCATTACAGCAAGCTATAGGCTTGTAGAGTTCATTATCCCTAGAATGGTGGAGACTGGAAAATGGAACTAGCTTCTCTGTGGTAGAGGAACTCATGGATAATGGATGACTCATTGCCTTTTAATGAATTCTCAGAATAATTGGGAGGCAGGTGGGGAAAACCCAACCATAAAGTTGACATTAGGGAGGACAAGCCCACCTTCCATAGAATGCCCTTTTAAGTCTCTGTGTGAGCTACACATTGGGCTGGATGAGACATGGCTTCCGCAGCCATCCTTGTGTGTGGCCATCCCTACTATTAGGGGCTTATCTCTTCATTGAAAAGACACAGAACAAATACTCAGCAAGCTTCTAGAAATTGAGTCATTTGAAATGACATGCAGTAATGAAAACAGTGTTATGTTTGTCAAACCAGCTGTGGCTTTTATTTTTTCCTTTGCAGTCCCCTATTTCACTTAGTTTGCTTTGGAGTGTGAAGTTTCATTTTCCATGTTGCCCACACACTCAGAACTTTGGAGGCAAAAGACAGTTCTCCATTGGGCTAGAAATGGTCTGCCTTGTCCTTCTACCCCAGCAACTAATTTACTGGATGACCTTTAGAGTTTTACTTAACCTTGCAAGGTCCTCAATTATTCTAAAGAAAATTTGATGAGAATACGTTACACTACAGGGGACTAATGATGGTGAAAAAATGAAATAATACATGTAAAAACATACTGAAGATAGTTCTGTCTCAATTTCTTTTCCTTCATTTTGTTATTTCAACTTGTTGCCTGAGCTGAGGCCCCTCCCTCCCAGCAGCCCCTCAAGTTTCTTCTTATTTTCCCCTCATATAGGTTTCCCAAACTTCAGTCATTTAAGCATCAAAGTCATAATTTGTGAAGTATGCAAGTACCAACTGCACTATTATTTGCTTAATATTTTCTTTTTTAATTTTTAATGTATTTTATTGATTATGCTATTACAGTTGTCCCATTTCTCCCCCATCATTCCCCTCCACACTGCACACACCCTCCCACCCACATTCCCCTCTTTAATTCATGTCCATGTGCCATAAGTTCTTTAGCTTCTACATTTCCCATACTATTCTTGCCCTCCCCCTGTCTATTTTCTACCTACTGTCTATGCTACTTATTCTCTGTACCTTCCCCCCCTTCTCCTCCTCCCACTCTTCTGTTGCTAACCCTCCATGTGATCTCCATTTCTGTGTTTCTGTTCCTGTTCTAGCTGTTCCCTTAGTTTGCTTTTGTTTTTGTTTTAGGTGTGGTTGTTAATATCTGTGAGTTTGCTGTTTTTTTTTACTGTTCATATTTTTCATCTCCTTTTTCTTAGATAAGTCCCTTTAACATTTCACATAATAAGGGTCTGGTGATGATGAACTCCTTTAACTTGACCTTATCTGAGAAGCGCTTTATCTTCCCTTCCATTCTAAATGACAGCTTTGCTGGATAGAGCAATCTTGGATGTAGGTCCTTGACTTTCATGACTTGGAATAATTCTTTCCAGCCCCTTCTTGCCTGTAAGGTCTCTTTTGAGAAATCAGCTGACAGTCTGATGGGAACTCCTTTGTAGGTGACTGTCCCCTTATCCCTTGCTGCTTCTAGAGTTCTCTCCATTTTAATCTTGGCTAATGTAGTTATGATGTGCCTTGGTGTGTTCCTCCCTGGGTCCAAGTTCTTTGGGACTGTCTGAGCTTCCTGGACTTCCTGGAAGTCTATTTCCTTTGCCAGATTGGGGAAGTTCTCCTTTATTATTTGTTCAAATAAGTTTCCACTTGTTGCTCTTCCTGTTCCCCTTCTGGTACCCTTATAATTTGGATGTTGGGATGTTTAAAGATGTCCTGGAGGTTCCTAAACCTCTCCTCATTTTTTTGAATTCTTGTTTCTTCCTTGTTTTCTGTTTGGTTGTTTCTTTCTTCCTTCTGGTCCACTCCATTGATTTGAGTCCCAGTTTTCCTCCCTGACTATTGGTTCCCTGTGCGTTTTCCTTCATTTCACTTAGTGTAGCCTTCGTTTGTTCATCTAATTTGCAACCAAAATCAACCAATTCTGTGAGCATCCTGATCACCAGGGCTTTGAACTGTGCATCTGATAAGCTGGCTATCT
>PVKU01005840.1:0-115297 GCA_004027475.1 Anoura caudifer | reverse complement strand
TTAATCCAGTTGAAAGTTTTAATTCACTGTCCACCGCTATTCAGCTTCTATTCATTTTTAACAAGAAGTGGTTTAGAAAGTCTTCTCAGAACATCTCAAATTTCTACCTGGTAGACTGCAAGTCACTGCCTTTTATTCAACAATGTCCATCTCACCTCGTTAACTTTATCTAAGTGTCTGGCAGCCGGGAGTTCTCCCATGGTCTCTAACACAGTGTTTCACTAAACAGGCATCGGGAGATATCTGTGGAGTAAATCTATTCCTGGGTGTTCTCTATTATGGCTGTTTGTACACTTTTTAATCTCCCTGGTTTTCTCTCCCTCACTATCTTTTCCCATCATAGAGTCTGACTTTATATTTTATTAGAAATAATAATTTTATTATACTTACTGCTTAATTGAGAATCTGATATGTTCTAGAAGGTTTCATTTTAATATGATAAATAGTTCATTACACTTGGTATAATTTGCATTTACAGAAGAGGAAACTGAGGCTTTTAGAAAGTAAATTGCTGACCCAAGGTCACCAGCTAGTCAGTGGGAGAATTAGCATCAAACCTGATGACAGAATTACTACTTGTCAATTTACCCAGAATTGTTTATAAAGGAAATGAAAGCAGATTTTATAGTCAAATTCACTGAGCTTGTACATCCTCAACAACTTCCTTTTAATTCTTAAATGTAGCCATCAGGTATTGTGAAAGATGTCAGTTGATTAAACCTGACCGTGCGCATCATTGCTCAGCATGTGACAGGTAAGTGTTACCCTCATTTGCTCCCCTTTAACCCCAGCATTGGAAATTTGTGAAAGGAGAGAAAAGGGGAAGGAACATTTTATGTGCTTTATACTTAGCAAAAAACACTTCATCCTCCCCCATTATTTGCTGCACGGGTGGGCTAACATAAATATTTCCATAAGCTAGAATATGCTTTGGAGTAGTCTTTGATAACAGTTCCTATAGTAGTCAATAGAATTTTCTTTAAATTTTCTCTGTTCACACTTAACATAATATTGATGAACAAGTAATAACCCCCTTAAGAATATTTTTTCCTAGATTAAAAAGACCAAAATGACAATTTTCTTGCTTTTTATTATTATTGTTGATATTAAAACCTAACAAACCACACACAAAAATGTTTTTTCAATTTCGACCTATAACATTGTTCCCAGAAAATCTTGAAAGATTTTATTCCTTGTGTGCTTGTGAGAAGGTAGTGTGTGGAAGGAAAGATCCCTTGTTTGGGAATCCCAGTTAATCCTTGAACTTGAGTTATCCAAGCTATTTAACTTTCTGGGTATTAGTTAACTCATTTGTTATGTTATTTGAGATGATCTGTGGTTTGACTTTATAAATATATAGGTTACATATACTGGTGGGGAGGCAAATTTTGGGATTTTTTTCTGATTATAAAAGTATAGTAGTGCTTATCTGCGGTGTAGAATTTTATAAACTATGTGGAGAAAATAACCATCTATAAACCCATCAGAGTTAATATTTTAACAAAGTTGCTTCTAAAGTTTTATTTTTATGACTTGCACATGTTTAAAATAGAGATTTTCTGTATTTCATTTTATTTCCTTCAACTGATTTGTGAGTTGGACTACCTAATGTACCAAGTGCTCTATGTACCATATCTGTATATTAAAATGTCACTTGATATAGTCCAAGGCAGCTGTCTATGCTCAGCTGAATTCTCAGTGTAAAAAAATTGTTGTCTTACCTATAAAAATGTTTGTGGAAATATCAGAAATTTTCTCTAATCTAGTGTTTACTGGGTTGGTTTTTCCAAGATGTATTTGTAAAAAGAAAAATTTGAGGAAAATTATCTGCAGTTGGAATTAGGATAATATTCTGCATGGATTTTCTTATGCTTATTTGTTTTTTAGATGTATTCTTAAGATGGATCATCACTGTCCTTGGTATGTATAAAAATACAGAAAGTCTCACATATTGGGATGGGGAGGCAGGAAGGAGAGAATTTAGAGTGATTTATAAACCTCAGCATTGCTAAATTTTCAAGGGCAATTTAGTTATTCATATATAACAAGATTGATATATAGAGAGATATATAGATATAGATATATACACACATATATGTATGTACATGTTTATTTATAGTAAATGTTTTCCTTTAAAAATATTGTCTGATGTTATTTGCCCAAATAATTATGTATTAAGAATTAACATTAAAATTCCAAATTCCTTATAGAATTTATTAAAAACACATATCCACAATTAAGACATACTCCCTATTTCCCAAGTGACCCATTTCCAAAAAATAATTCAAGGTTTTGAAATGTCTTGTTTATTATTATTGATATTGTAATAAAGGAAAACATACAGTTTACCACCTTAACCATTTGTAGTGTTCAGTTGTGTTAAGTATGTTCACATTGTGCAAAAAGTCTTCAGAACTTTTTCATCTTGCAGAATTCTGTCCACATTAAAGAACTTCTCATTTCCCTTCCCTGAACCCTGGCAGACATTCTAGTTTTTGTTCTTGTGAGCTTATGGATTTGTCTTCATTTTTACAGTGTGACTTTCTGTATTCTTCTAGGGTGAATAACTGTGTGGGATTTTCTAATTACAAATTCTTCCTGCTGTTTTTATTGTATTCCTTATTATATTGCCTTTTCGTGGCTACAACAGTTTTACAGTACTTTATAAAATTTTGGATGGTAAGTCTTTTTCTATCTTAAAACATGTATTTAAGACTTTTTAAGATCTCTATACAAGTAGATATACTTTATTTTAATTTTATGAGTTAGAATTTATAATGGATCAGAGGTCAGAGTTAATATTTCATTCACATATACGTGTTTATTTGCAAATAAATTAATATTTTTTAAGATTAACCAACATTTTTAAAATTATTTTATTGTTCAATTATAGTTGTCTGTATTTTCTCCCCACCCCCTCCAAACCCACCTCCCTCCCTTGCTTCCACCCTCCCCCTTGGTTTTGACCCTGTGTCCTTTATAGTAGTTCCTAAAAACTCTTCTCCCCTCTGTCCCCTCCCTCCTCCCCTCTGTATTTGTAAATAAATTAATATTAAACAGGTTATTGTGAGCTTCTTTTTAATGATCCAAACTGTTTTCAGCCACACTGTAGTAATACCAATTTTAGGGAAGTAATTGCTTTTATTTGAGTTAATGAGACTTATTGCAGTTTTATAGTAATCAAAGTGATATTGCCAGGCCTAGATAATCTCTAATCTCTTTCCTGTCTCTACAGACATTAATCCTCTTTCTGTTATGAGCTGGAAATGTTTTTTCTGTATTTCCAAATTTTATCTTATAATCCTGTTTTACTTTTATCAAATCAAAATTTTATATTTTAAAGCAGTACTTTTATAACTTCTGGTTTTATGGTTTTTTTTAATTTAAAAGCTCTACATTTAAATTATTATTTCTGGTTTTAGTCTGTTTGCTGTATTTTATGCAAATATTTACCTATATTTTCTTCTGGAATTTTTATTGTTTTTAATTTCACATTTAAACCTTTGATTTTAAAAAATATTTAATTTATTTACTTTTAGAGAGAGGAGGAAGGATGGAGAAAGAGAGGTAGAGAGACATCAATATGTGAGAGATACATGGATCAGTTGCCTGTCGGATTCCCCCAACTGGGCATCTGGCCCACAACTCAAGCATGTGCCTTAACTGGGAATCAAATCGTCAGCCTTTTTGTTGACAGGCCAGCACTCAATCCACTGAGCCACACCAGCCAGGGCTGACTTTTTTAATCGAGAGAGAGAGAAAAACATTGATTGATCACCTTCTTGTATGTGCTCCAAATGGGGACTGAAACCACAACATGGATACGTGCCCCAACCAGGAATCAAACCAGCAACCTTTTAGTCTACAGAATGATGCTCCAACCAACTGAGCCACACCAGCCAGGGCAAAACACAATTATTTTTTCAGGAAATATCTAATATATTTTGGAAGGATTTTATTTAAAACATTATTAAATTTTTAAAGTTTGATTATTTAAAACCAGGGGGTACTGGCATTGCCTTTGTGCATATTAGAAAGACTATCCCATTTCTGTATGGCCTTAGCCTAATGAATTTTGGCTCTCTTGTTCCCTACCTGGTATCTGCCTTCAGTTTACAACCTACTTAACCATACTCAGTGGCCCTGTTTAAAGGAAGAAGATTCGGTGTCAGATGAATAAAGTCCAAATTATAGAATTTTACATTTCTTTATCAGTAACTTCACTGTTTGCATACAATGATTTATTAATTAAAGAATAGTTGTTTCTTAACTTTTTTAGATTGTGTTAAAGAGATACTAGTAAACTTAACTCTACCTTTTTCTTTATTTATTCAACAAATATTTACTTAGCACCTATAATGTTCCAGGCAGTATTCTAGGCAGTTGGGATATATCAGTGAACAAAACAAACAGTCATATCCTTGGAATTTACTTTTGAGAAGAGGAAATTAAATAATAAACATCATAAATAAGTAAATTATATATTAGGAAGTAAATGCTATGGAAAAAATAAACTAAGGTAAGGGAATTTGACAAGTGTGCGGGAGTGGGTAGGTTAGGGGCTGGTTGCAGCATTAAAGAGAGTGATCAGGTAGACCTCAGTAAGAACTTTTGAGGGAAGACTTGAAGGAAGTTAGTGGATATCTGAGAGAACATATATGTACCCAAAACAGGAGCACCTAAATATATAAAGTAAATATTAACAGACATAAAGTGGGGATAGACAACAATACAATAATAGTTGGCTATTTTAATACCCAACTTTCATCAGTGGATAGATCATCCAAACAAAAACAATGTCAATAAAGAAACATCTGCCTCAAATGACATGTTAGTCCATATGTACTTAACAGATGTCTATAGAACACTTCATCAAAAAGTCACAGGATACACATTCTTAAGCACACTTGGAACATTCTCATCTCAGAATACAGTTGTCCCTTGCTATATCACAGTTCACTTATTGTGGCTTTACTGTATTGCAGGTTTTTTTTAAAAACATCTAATTCTATATCGTGGAGTTTTTGCTATATTGTGGGGTTTTGCAGTATATAGGTATTTATATAATATTTATGATTTTGATTATTTTTGCCTCAAATTTTTAAAATATAAAAAATTATAAAAATGTTAATTCAAACATTTAAAGAATATTAAATCAAAATAAAATACAGTATGTATTTCATCAGTGGATGAATACCATACTATACACAATGGAAATGCAGTACGCCACTACCGCTTAGGCAAGTTTGCCAACGTGAGGTTGTACACAACACACTATTGGCTGATGGAATGGAAGGCGACTGACCACAGCACCGTGTTCTGTATCCTGGGTGCTGATTGGCTCAGTGACCGTAGCATCGGTATGTTTGCTCTCCCACACTGTGCCCATACGTTCAGCATTTCTCTTTGTCCACTTCACATCAACGTGTGATCACTGCACGTAGTGTTGCTCTGTGGTGTTGCGTTTTTGTGAAATTTTCATAAAAGTTTGAATTTATTTCAAGCCCTATGATGCTACCCAAACATTCTGTGCCGTCTAAGGCTTCTGGCAGTGAACCCAAGTGCCAGAGGAATATGCTTACCATCAAAGAAAAGGTGGAACTTCTTGACATGTTAAAGGAAGGCAAAATCTACGCAGCTGTAGGCCACCATTATGAGATCAACAAATCTACTGTTTGCTACATAAAGAAAGACAAGAATAATATTAGGTCTACGGCAACAATGACTTTTAACAAGACTGCAAAGAGGATGGTCACTTCCCGCAATAAGGCCATTGTGAGGATGGAGTCTGCATTGGCCCTATGGATAAATGACTGCAGGAAGAAAATATATCTCGCTGGATACCAACACCATCCAGACGAAGGCAAAGAAACTTTGATAGTTTTGCAGAAAACACGGATGTTCACAACAGTGATGAGGATGAAGACAAGGGTGACAATGCAGAAGCGGGACCATCAAGTGCTTCTCCCACCAGACCAACCCCATTCAGTGCCAGCAAGGGCTGGTTTGACAAATTTCAGAGGCACTTTGGACTCTAGAGCATTTCTCTGTATGGAGAAGTTGCCTCTGCGGATAAAAAGCAGTGCCAGCAACTCCCCATAATTATGTTCATCACTTGGACGAAGAGATCAGTTACGTCTATGCCTTTAGCAGAAATAGAAGTTACGGCCCAGGGCAAAGATACTGCACCACCTGATGAAGTGGTGCCTTCAGAAGAGCTGTAATGCTCTTCTTGTCTGTGCAGTACATTCATCTCATTGTCATCACCTTCATCACCATCAGTACTGCACAGCTACATAATTCATGATCTTCATCATTCAAGTTGTAGTATACTTCACTGGTCAGTACCCATATAGAATTTCATATGTTGTTAAAATTACGTAGATTTAAGTGTACGGAAAGTGTTTAAGAGCATATGAAGTGTTTGTAAGAGTGTGAGAAAGGTTAATAAGAGAGTGGGAAAGGTCTATAGAAGTGTGGGAAGGGTTTTTAAAGCTTTAAATATATATATATTTATATATATATATAAACAATAAAATATAACGCTGCTACTTCATGGATTTTCACCTATCGTGGGGGTCTCTGGAATGTAACTCCCATGATAGGTGAGGGATCACTGTAGATCTTTTGTTAGTTCACAAAACAAGTCTTACTAAATTTAAGAAGATTGATCTACAAAGCATCTTTTCTAACCACAATAGATTGAAATTAGAAGTCAATTACAAGAACAAAACTGTAATATTCACAAATATGCAGACATAACATGGTACTGAACAAACCAGTGGGTAAAGGAAGATGTAAAAAAATACCTCAGGACAAATGAAAATATAGGTACAACCCACCAAAACTCATGGAATGCAAAAAAACAGTTCATAGAGGGAAGTTCATAGCAATAAATGCCTATCAAGAGATAAGAAAGAGCCTTGGCCAGGTAGCTCAGTTGGTTAGAACATTGTCCTAATTCTGAGGTTGAGGGTTCAATCCCCACTCAGGCACATACAAGAATCAACCAAAGTATGCATAAATAAGTAGAACAACAAATTAAAGTTTCTCTCTCTTCCTCTCCCTCTTACTCTTCCTTTCTCTCTCAAATCAATAAATAAAAGTAAGATCTCAACCCAACTTTACACCTCAAAGAACTCAAAAAAGAAGAAAAAATGAACCCCAAGTCAGCAGAGGGAAGGAAATAAGATCAGAGCAGAGACAAATGAAATAGACTTTAAAAAGACAACATAAAGATCAGTGAAAGTAAGAGCTGGATTTTTGTAATGAGAAATGAAAATAGACAAACATTTACCTAGACTCACCAAAAAAAAGGAGTACTTAAATACTGAAACAGGAGACATTACAACTGATGTCACAGAAATATAGAGGATTATAAGAAACTATAATGAACAACTGTATGCCAAAAATTAGACAACCTAGAAGAAATACATTCCTAGAAACATACAACCTTCCAAGACTGAATCATGATGAAATAGAAAATCTGAACAGACTGATTACTAATAAGGAGATTGACTCAGTCATCAAAAGCCTCCCAACAAAAGTCCAGAAGCAGATGACTTCACTGATGAATTTTACCAAACATTTAAAGAGCTATTGCCAGTCTTTCTCAAACTTTTTCAATGAATGGAAGAAGGAAGAACACTTCCAAACTCACTTTATGAGGCCAGCATTACCCTGACACAGAAACCAGACAAGTCACTACAAGAAAAGAAAATTACATGCTGAAATCCCTGAGGAACATAGATATAAAAATCTTCAACAGAATATAAGCAAACTGATTTCAGTAATACATTAATAAGAATCATACACCATGATCAAGTGGATTCATTCCAGCTTTGCAAGGATGCTTCACTGTCTGCAAATTGATTGATGTGATACACCACATTAACAAAATGAAGGATAAAAACCATATGTTTATCTCAATAGATGCAGAAAAAGCATTTGACAAAATTCAATATCTATACATGATAAAACTCAACAAAGTGGGTATAGAGGGCACACCATAATAAAGGCTGTATGTTCCAATAGGCCAAGTGTACTGCTAACACCATGCTCAACTCTGAAAAGCTGAGAGCTTTTCCTCTAAGATTAGGAACAAGACAAAGATGCTCACTTTTTTACTCAACATTATATTGAAAGTCATAGCCGCTGCTATTTTGCAAGATTAAGAAATAAAGACATGATATTAGGAAGAAAGAAGTAAAACTTTTTGTAGATGACATGATAATGTATATATAGGAAACCGTAAAGACTCTAAAAAAAATTAGAACTCATAAATTCATTAAAACTACAGGATAGAAAAACCAGCAGCATTCTCTGCATTAATAAATTAACAGAAAGAGTACTTAAGAAAGCAATTCCATTTACAATTACATCACAAAGAATAAAATACCTATGAATAAATTTAACCAAGGAGGTGAAAGACCTGTTACATTGAAAACTATAAGACACTGAGCCCTGATTATTGTGGCTTAGTTGGTTTGTCATCTCCCACAACGTGAAAGGTTGCCAGTTTGATTCCTGGTCAGGGCACATGCTTGTGTTGGGGGCTCAGTCTCCAGTTGGGGTGCGTGCAACAAGCAACAAATCAATGTTTCTCTCTAACATCAATGTTTCTCCCCCTTTCTTTCCCTTTTAAAATAAATAAAAAAATATTTTTTTAAAAAGCTATAAGACATTGATTACAGTATCTGAAGAGGACACAAATGAAAAGATAGTTCATGCTTATAGATAGGAAGAATTCATATTGTTAAAATAGTCATACTACCAAAAGCAATCTGCAGATTGAGTTCAATTCCTATCAAAATTGTAATGTCATTTTCCATGTAAATAAGCAGTCCTAAAATTTGTATGGAACCAGAAAAGAGTCCAAGTAGCCAAAGGAATCTTGAGGAAAAAAAGAAGAAAGCTGGAGACATTATGATTTCTGATTTTAGACTATGTTACAAAGCTGTAGCAATTGCCCTGACTGGTGTTGCTCACTGGGTTGAACGTTGTCCCACAAACTGAAAGGTCTCAGGTTCAATTCCCAGTTTACGGCACATGCCTGGGTTGTGGGTCAGGTCCGAGGTTGGGGGTGTGCAAGAGGCAACCTACTGATATTCTTCTCCCTCCCTAGCCCTCTCTCTAAAAATAAATAAGTATCTTTAAAAAAATAAAGGTGTAGCAATCAAAACAGCATGATACTGGCATAAAAACAGACACATAGATCAATGGAACAGAATACAGAGCCCAGAAGTAAACTCTTCTCTGTATGGTCAATTAATCTTTGACAGAGTAGGCAGTAATACACAATGGGGTAAAGACAGTCAATAAATAGTGCTGGGAAAACTGGACAGCCACATCCAAAAGAATGAAACTGAACCCCTATAGTACACACACACACACACACACACCCCACAGCTCTAAATGGATTAAAAACTTCAGCATAAACTTGAAACCATAAATCTAGAAGAAAACACAAGCAGTGATATCTTTGACAGTTCTTAGTGATTTTCTGGACAACAAAAGCAAAAAATAACAAGTTTTACTACATCAAAATAAGAACCTTCTACACAGTAATGGAAACCATCAACAACATGAAAAGACACCTACCGAAAGGTAGAAAATATTTGCAAACCATATATTTGGTAAGAGGTTAATATCCAAAATATATAAAAGACTCATATAACTCAATGGCAAAAAAAAAAAAAATTAGATTTTTGCAAATAGGCAGAGGTCCTGAATAGACATTTTTTAATACAAGACATGGAGGTGGCCAGCAGGTATATGAAAAAATGCTCACCACCACTAATCAGAAGGGAAATGCAAATCAGAACCACAATGAGAAATTACCTCACACCTGTTAGAATGGCTGTTACCAAAAGACAAGAAATAATGAGTGTTGGTGAGGATGTGGAAAAAAGGAATGCTCATGCACTGTTGGTGGGAATGTAAATTGGTGCATCCACTATGGGAAAAGTATGGAGTTTCCTCAAAAAGTTAAAATTGAACTACCATATGACCTGGCAATTTCACTTCTGGAAAGATAGTGAAAGGAAATGAAAATACTACCTCAGAGATATCTGTACCTCCATGTTCGCAGCAGCATTATTTACAATAGTCAAGACATGGAAACAACGTAAGTGTCCATCAACAGATAAATGGATAAAGAAGGTGTATCAACATACAGTGGAATATTATTCAGTCAAAAGAAAGGAAATCCTGCTATTTGGGACAACACGGATGGATCTTGAAGGCAATTTTATAATGAAATAATTAAGAGAAAAACAAATACTGTGTGATCTCACTTATATATAAACATAAAAAAGCCCAGCTCATAGATATAGAGATTGGTGGTTGTTAGAAGTAGGGTGTCAGGAGTGTGTGAGGTGGGTGAAGGCAGTCAAAATAAGTAAGTCCTGGAGATGTACTGTATACCATGGTGACTATAGTTAATAAGGATATTTGAAAGTAACTAAGAGTATATCTTAAGTTCTCATTATAAGAAAAAGAGTTGTGACTATGTGAGGTGACATATGTTAACTAGACGTACTGTAGTGATCATTCACATTTGACATATAAATATCAAATCATATTGTACACCTGACACTAATATTTTGTTATATGTCAGTTATATCTCAACTAAGGAAAAGAAAAGAGTAATCAGGGTAGACCTAAGTAAGGAGGTAATATTTGAGCAAGAACTTGTTGGAAGTTAGGGGGTATCTGAGAGAATAACATTTCAGACAGAGGAAACAGAGGAAAAGACTGGAAATTAAGAGATTCCCTGCCATGTTTGAGGAGCAGGAGGGAGGCTGCCGTGGCTGGAGGGGATCAGCAAGAGTGGGACTAATGGGCAGTCCTGGAGATGGGCCCAAAAAGTAAAGAATGTTGGAAAGTGTTGTAAGGACCACAGTTTCTACTCAGTGAAGTGGGAACAGAGCAGTGATATGTTCTGACTTGTAAAGGATCACTGATTGCTGTGCTGAAACTAGATCAGAGAAGGGCAAGTGACAACCTCTTAGAAGGATATTGCAATAGTGATTAAGATGGTAAGAAATTGTCACATCTGGTTCGTAAAAACGGCTAATCAGAAGTTTTTTCAAAGCTATTTGCTAAAAAATTTAGTTTTATTGTATGGTAGATACAAACCTCTGTTTTAAAAACTGAGTGAATAATGCTCCCCAGTTCCATCCATGCTGTCACAACGGATATAAGCTCCTTCTTTCTCTCTGCTGCATAGAATTCCGTTGTGTAAATGTACCATAATTTTGTGATCCACTCATTTGCTGATGGTTGCTTCCAGCACTTGGCTATTGTAAATTGTGCTGCTATGAACATTGGGGTGCATAGGTTCTTTTGGATTGGTGTTCAGGGCTCTCAGGGTGTAATCCCAGCAGTAGAATTGCTGGGTCAAAAGGCAGTTCCATTTTTAGTTTTCTGAGGAAATTCCATTAGTGAAATAAGCCAGGTGGTGAGGGACAAATACCATATGATCTCACCTGTAACTGGAACATAATCAACAAAAGAAAACAAAATATAACCAGAGTCATTGAAATTAAGAAAAATCTAACAATAGCCAGAGGGGGGAAGGGAGAGGGGAGGGGACAGTGGAGAGAAGGGTTTTCAGAAACTACTATAAAGGACACATGGACAAAACCAAGGGGGAAGGTGGAAGCAAGGAAGGGAGGTGGGTTTGGAGGCGTGGGGGGAGGGGTGGGGAGAAAATACAGACAACTGTAATTGAACAACAATAAAGTTATTTTTTAAAAAGTGAGTGGAAAAGTATGTATTTAAAGTGTACCTGAAATGCGTTTGAAGAGCTAAATGTTCTTGTCTGTTTTCTGTTTTTTGAGAAAATGTTGATGACCTTTAGAGAGCAACATCTTACTGTTCCTTCAAAGCAAAAGTTTGCTAAGACTAATGTTCAGGAAAATTTTGTGTAAAACATGGTTTCTTAATACATTGTCTCTATTTGTACAAGCTTTGCCACAGGATATCGACAGAGAGTTGTCCAGAGGTAAAATACATTACTGCCATGACATTCTTGTCATCTCTTTTGTGACGTTTATAGTGAGATAGAGTGTGTGTGTATAAAAAACACTCATTTGCTTCACCAAATGAAGAGATAGGAGAATCATTTGATGATTTAAAAGGTATCATGGTTACTCTGGGAGAGAAAAGATGAATAGCAGAATTATGTAATGCTAAAAACCTTCCTTTTAGCCTGTAAAGAGTGTTTAAATCTCTAAGGACCACTGTTCTAGCAGCTTCTGTGATTTCATTATAAGAGCTAACACTTTAAAACCTTCCTCCTTCTCTTATTAATAGATACTGATGTGTTCTAAGTTAATTAAGGCTTTGCTTCATTGAAATGAACGTAGCCATAAGAATGGGTAACTGAGAAACTGTTTTCATTCACTCATACCTTGTGTTAAATTAATTTACCAAAATTGCTAATTACCAAAAAGGAAAGGCTCTGTAAGAATGGAGCAAGGATTAAAAAGGTAGAAATTGAAGCAGCTCAGAGGATAGGCATATTTGCAGTGGTGTTCCAAGGAAAGAGATTAGAAATACAAAAATAAATCTGTCACAGTTAATTTCTGATTAGCAGCATATATAATTAAAATAAGCAGATACTTTAGCATTGATGGGGAAACCCTCCTATATCCTGGATGTTGAGGGGAAGGCTTGCATATATGCAGAAAGTAGAAAAGAAAATGTTGGGTAGAATCCATATTTTTATTTTATTACTGAAAGTATTGCTAAATTTTTTAGTTTAGTAGCAATTTTTTTAATGGCTCTGATTTTATGTAAGCAAACTCCTTTGATGATGGCAGTTTTCTGCTTGCAAAATGTTTTTTGGATATATTATTTAATTTATTTTTTTACTCTTCATATCTGGCAAGTTTTTGGTAGATTCAATAATTTTTAGGAAAACCAAATAATAAGAGCACATTTTAGAAATTGACTGTCTCCAAAATTAACACTTCTTTTTTCTTTCCTCAGAATGAACTCACAGATACACGTGCCAAATTCCATGTACTGTTTCTTTTCTTTGTGTCAACAATGTTCTTCATCAGTGTCCTGTCACTTTTTAGCTACCACTGCTGGTTGGTTGGGAAAAACAGAACAACAATAGGTAAGGAGATCGAAATAAATCATAATTATTTACTAAAATAACCACCCATGAATATGAAATCTAGAGAAGGACAGTAGATAATAAAGAAGTATAAAATAATTGTGTGTGAAAATTCACTGTGACTGGACAGGAACAGTCAGCATATGTAAATATAAAGGTTCATTATTTTAAAGAAGGTTGAAGAAGTAAGATTGGCTTTCATGTATTTTTTCAGTAGTGCATTGTGTATAGAGAACAAACCATATTATAAATGTTAATAGAAGTTGTTTTCCTGTGTATATACAGTGTCTTCAAAAATTAATCTGTGAAAGATGAATAGATTTACATGTTAATAAGGTAGTTAATTCTCAGATTGCTAAAAAAAATTTAACTTCTGAATTACAGCTCATCATTTAGTTCTTTACTTTTTCCCCAAAATGTTTCATGATTGAGTCTAAGGAATAGTGTTTTGACATGGTGAATCATTTCCATGTTTGTGTCAGTCAACAGTGAAACTTATGAATTGTATCACAAATATCAACATTTATGTTTTGCTTTTTTTAAGGAACTGATGCTATAATTTATTTCATCTTCGTAATTACATTACAGAGCAGGGAGGGTAAACAAGACAAATAAAGCAAATTCCTTTCTCTCCCTATTTAACCAGATATAGCATTTTTGCATTTTCATGACATATAGGTTGACTTAATTTATTGACTAAGGTTGAAAGTTGGCAACAGCAAATTTTTGCAATTTAGGATCTTCATCCATAGCGTACTCCAAGGATCTTAATGATTGAACTGCACTATGAGTTCTGAAATGGTGCTCATTCTTAACATTCTTGAGGCTTGCATGTCTTAACCTGAAAGGCAAGCAACTGTTTAAAAGCTTCCTCTTGGCTAACCCAGTCCACCAAAAATCTTTAAGAGTTAAGTTACTATATAAAAATAAAACTGCTTCCAAGTATTGATTGAAACTGTTGTGCTAGGGCCCCTTTTCAGAGCATTAGTTCCCTGAGAGAAAAGAGGTCCTAACCAGTTGCTTCCATGAACAGTAACTCTAGCATGGTATGCCCAATGTCCTTGGAAGCGTAACTCAAGAGGTTAGGCAACCATGATCATCCGACAAGTTTATCAGTGTTTACTGTACATACAAAGTATATTTAAAGCTGATCCCAGATGAAATAAGGTAACCATAGTCCCAAGAAATCATTCAGTTTTAGCACAGTGAGTTCCTGCAAGATGCCAGAGCAAGTGAGAAGTCGCCCTAAAGTAAAATGGTTCATCATCTTTTCAAGTGAGAGGAAAACATCTAGAAGGAGGAAATGCCCCACCCCAAACTCCTCATTAAGTTGATGGCTATCTTCACAGCTTTAATTGACAAAGTCTAGGGAGACTAATTTCCTTATGTAAGTAGTCCATTGTCAAGGTCAAGGTCAAGAAGACTTTTCAGGCTTTTCTCTACCATGGTCCTTCCATGGGAATGTCCTTCCCCGTTATTGCTTTCTGAACACACTGCTGGTAGTACTTGAAGAGGTCAGTGCATGGGTCCCCAGACATGTGCCCCTTTGCGGAACTTCTCAGCAAATCAGCGATTAAAGCACTAATCTTACTCATGCTTCATGTCAGTGCATCCCTCCCCTATGCCGTTAATGGCAGCGGCAGTGACGGCGCACTTTGTTGTTTTATTTTCCTCATTTTTAAAAGTAGAAATATAGGAGAAGAATTCAATAAAATATTAAAATAATTGGACAAACATTCCAAAAACAAGGTGATGCAGCATTGCTCAAACTGAGTTGTTGGCAACTAAGAAGCACCAGTGTGCTATCATTGAAATATTTAGGTATCAGCTAATATACCATGTTTTATAAGAAAGTTAAAGCCTGCCCTGCTATCTAAAGCCATGTGTCTGGCAGGTGAATTAGAAGGGGACAGATTTTAGTAGAGAAAGATGAAGACATTTTACGGAGGCTTTTAGATACTTTTATTGTTGGATCATTTTAAACTTTGTCCAGCTGAGGCACATAAGGGATGACGGGTCTCCAGAGTAAAGGATTCCTGTGCTATTCCTACCTCAGCTCATTCTTCACTATTGAGCTCTCCAGTTCCATTGTGCCTTCATCCCTATTCCATGTAAATAAACTCTATTACATCTGTTAATTATTTTGTTATCCTCTTCATAGAATCTCCTGCCATTTTCTTATCTTTAATCAGAGATGAAAAAGTACAGCTTACATGCATAGTCTAGCCCTTACGATCTTCCACTACAGCTAAAAACTTGGAGATTTTATGTAGAAAAGTAGATTTCTTCTTAACTAATTAATCTGGTATTGTGGGCCCTTTTTTCCACCCAGCATCATTCAGTTACAGCTAAGTGGCAGCTGACCCCTTTAAATGGGGCATGAACACTAATTTGCCTATGATTCCGACCCAACCTATGGTGGGTATTTGAGAGACCAGTGCTTCCTGAGAAACTTATTGTTCCTTTTAAACAGTGTTTTCCAAACTGTTTTTGCCAGTGACTAGAGTAAGAATGCATCATTCTTTATACCCTAATGCGTGCACAAATATTTGTAAAGTTATATAAATAAGCAAAAATTTCACACAATCTTATTCAGCTCTCCTATGTGCAGTGTACGTTAAACCACTGAATTAATTTTGCAGCCTATTAAGGTATTTTAACCCACACTTTGAAAATACATGCCCTGGCCAGTTGTTTCGGCATCATCCCTCAAATCGAAAGGTTGCCAGTTTGATTCCTGGTCGACACACATGCCTATGTTGCACATTTGATCCTCTGGGGAACATACAGAATGCGGCCAACCAGTCCTTCTCTCTTATATCGATGTTTCTCACCCTCTCTTTCTCCCTCCCTTCCCCTCTCTCTCTCTAAAAAAAAAAAAAAAAAAAAGTATTTAAAAGACAAAGCATTACCCTAGCACAGCACTTGCCCTTAAACCCTTTCCTTCCACACCCCTGGGCTTTGGCTGGTTCTCCAAAGCTGCTTCCAAATTGTTGTCTTTCTCTTCTTTGAAGGTATCTTACTCTGTTGTTTGAGGTATCACCTCTACCCTTCTTCATAACTGTCATCTACATACCTTGAGATAATTTCCTCACCTTAACAGTTTCTGTTGTCAAACTACTATCATCTAAAACAGGCAGTGTAATGCCTTTGATTCTAGTGGCCAGTCATTTCCATAACTAAACACTGAACCTTTTCATTGCTTGAAACCACAGAGTCCCTGAAATTTTCAACTTCAGTTTCCATTCTATGAGCATAGTCTTTGTCCTTGCAGCTTTTTTTTCTGTACTCTAATTCCTTTTTTTTAGATTGCTGAGTTCTCTGTTTTCCAACACTTTTCTTCCAAGTATTTTCTTTTCCTTCTGGTTTCATTTCCCACCCTTTTCCATTCAAAATCTTATAATACTTTTTTATTTTTTTATTTTTTATTTTATTTTATTTTATTGATTATGCTATTACAGTTGTCCCATCTCCCCATTCATTCCCCTCCACCTTGCACCCCCTACCCACATCCCCCCCTTTAGTTCATGTCCATGTGTCATAAGTTCTTTTTTAATATAGTTTATTGATCATGCTATTACAGTTGTCCCATTTTTTCCTCATCATTTCCCTCCACCCTGCACACCCTCTCCCACCTACATTCCCCCCCTTTAGTTCATGTCCATGTGTCATAAGTTCTTTAGCTTCTACATTTCCCACACTATTCTTGCCCTCCCCGTCTATTTTCTACCTACTGTCTGTGCTACTTATTCTCTCTACCTTTTCCCCCCTCTCCTCCTCCCGCTCCCTTGTTGCTAACCCTCCATGTGATCTCCATTTCTGTGTTTCTGTTCCTGTTCTAGTTGTGTGCTTAGTTTGCTTTTGTTTTAGGTGTGGTTGTTAATATCTGTGAGTTTGCTGTCTTTTTACTGTTCATATTTTTTATCTTCTTTTCTTAGATAAGTCTCTTTGACATTTCATACCATAAGGGCTTGGTGATGATGAGCTCCTTGAACTTGACCTTATCTGAGAAGCACTTTATCTTCCTTTCCATTCTAAACAACAGCTTCACTGGATAGAGCAATCTTGGATGTAGGTCCTTGTCTTTCATGACTTGGAATACTTTCCAGCCCCTTCTTGCCTATAAGGTCTCTTTTGAGACATCAGCTGATAGTCTGATGGGAACTCCTTTGTAAGTGACTGTCCCCTTCTCCCTTGCTGGTTCTAGAATTCTCTCCTTCATTTTAATCTTGGCTAATGTAATGATGATGTGCCTTGGTGTGTTCCTCCTCAGGTCCAACTTCTTTGGGACTCTGAGCTTCCTAGACTTCCTGGAAGTCTATTTCCTTTGCCAGATTGAGGAAGTTCTTTTTTATTATTTGTTCAAATACATTTTCCACTTGTTGCTCTTCCTCTTCCCCTTCTGGTACCCCTATAATTCGGATGTTGGGACATTTAAAGATGTCCTGGAGGTTCCTATGCCTCTCCTCATTTTTTTGAATTCTTGTTTCTTCCTTCTTTTCTGTTTGTTTGTTTCTTTCTTCCATCTGGTCCACTCCATTGATTTGAGTCCCAGTTTTCCTCCCATCTCTATTGGTTCCCTGTGCGTTTTCCTTCATTTCACTTAGTGTAGCCTTCATTTGCTCATCTAATTTGTGAGCAAAATCAACCAATTCTGTGAGCATTCTGATCACCACTGCTTTGAACTGTGCATCTGGTAGGTTCGCTATCTCCTGGTCACTTAGATGTATTGGCTCTGGGGGCTTTGATCTGTTCTTCTGCTTGAGCCATATATTTTCTTTTGGTGGGGTCCCACCTGTTACATACTGAGGGGCAGAGCCTTAAGTGTTCACCAGGGTGGGGCAACCCAGTCGCTGTGTTGTGATGCTGTATGTGGGGACGGGGTCAGAGAGGGAACCGAGAGGGAACAATGGCGCTTGCTCCCTCCTCTCTCGTATCCCAGTCCCCTCCGTCGCTTCCCACAAGCAAAGTGGGCTCTTCTGGTGCTGTCTCCCAGGTAGGGAGGCCCGTGCAAGTTCCAGGACCCTGTGGGACTCTCCGACGTACTCTCCTGTGAGGCTGGGAGTCTCTCCCGGTACCTCAACACCCACAAGTGTTTTCAATCTGTGTTTTTAGGCTTTATTTCCTGGCACTGGGGCCCTGGGTTGCATGGTCTGTCTCCCCGTTTTTGCCTGGTTTATCTGCACTCGAATGTATGTCTTCGGTCAGCCGCCTTGCGCACCCAGGGTCTGCTAGCCGCTTCCTGTATGCCTGGGACCAGCAACCACCGCTTTTTCCTGCCATGATCCCTCTCCCTGGGCCTCCTGCTCCAACCTCTTACTGGTCTGGATGAATGGTTGTCAAACTTCCTTACAGTTCAATTTTCTGTCAGATCTGGGTTTTGTTTTGTTTTTTTTTTTAAATCTTTGTTGTCCTTAACTTTGGTTGTATGAGGAGACACAGTGTGTCTACCTGCGCCTCTATCTTGAAGATTTTATAGTATTGAATAAATGGCTTTAACAGTTCTTAACAGTACCCTCATGTTATACCTGGCCTCTAAGCTTTCTCCTGTAATGCATTTGCTAATCCATGACCGCGGTTACTGTAGCTGTCCTTTTTATCTACATGTGCATCTGAGTTGTAGAAAGCTGATAAAGACAATCTCACTCCCATTGAGATTGTTACAACTACAGATTTAAAGTATCAGCCCTCACCTCTATGTGGCAGGAATGTCATGTTTCTGATCAGGTTGGTCACTCATTACCTACAAGTTATTCCAGACTTCCATGATTCTCTCTAATTTTCTTACCCATTTTGTGAGTCCTACATAGAAGAATCAGAAGTTGTCACAAGTAAATTCTAATTTTCTTAACTTTATAACCTCACACAACCATTTCTACTTTGAAACGCATCACTCTTCCCTTCCTCTAACTTCTGAAGATCTTTTCTAGAATCTAAGGAAAAGTCTTTAGAACTCTTCTAGAGCCCATCCCATTTCTTCTAGAATTTTCTTCCATCGATTTTTACATTATTTTTCTGTTACCAACCTTTCCCAATCAGTTTCTCCATGACTTCTTATCCTTAGTTTATAAAACATGCTGAAATGTAGTCTATTTTTAAAGTCAGAACAAAGCAAAAATACAACTATTTTTTGGTGAAACTTAAATCTTTCTCTAACCCTCACTCTACATAATTTTACAACCAAGCTTAAAAGAATGGTCTTTAGCCCTGGCTGGTATGGCTCAGTGGATTGAGTTCAGGCCTGCAAACCAAAGGGTCACTGGTTTGATTCCCAGTCAGGGCACATGCCTGGGTTGTGGGCCAGGGCACCAGTAGGGGGCATGGGAGAGGCAACCGCACATTGATATTTTTTCCCTCCCTTCCCCTCTCTTTTTCCCTCCCTTCCCCTCTCTTTTTTCCCTCCCTTCCCCTCTCTCTGAAAATAAATAAATAAATAAAATCTTTAAAGAAAAAAGAATGGTCTTTAATTAGCATCTGTTTTCTCACCTGTTCAGGATCATTCTCAAGTATTACCTCCTCCATGTTTCATCTTACCCTACCACCACCCCCCAAACACACATATCTCTATCACATTGTAATTTTGTTAGACTTTGGTCTTTGGTAAGAATTTCATCCAATTTATCTTTGGATCTCAAGCACTTGATAATGTGCCATCAGGCACATAGTAGGAAGCGTGTAAATAATAAATGAGTGAAGTTGAAGACTAAGAATATTAAGAAAGAAAAGTAAAATAAGATATATTAGATACACTTTAGTAAATTTTCAGTAATATTAGATACTATTTTGACATTTTCATTTTATAAGGGTGATGAAATATTCAGAGGTGTTTTTTTGCTTCAGTAAATTTCAGAAGTTAATCTTTTAATTGTTTTTCATATACTATTTACTTTTAAATTATATTTACAACTTTTCATAGTAAAGATATAAAACAAGAAAGTTGGTACTTTCATTCCTCATATAACTTTAAATAGAATAACTTATTTTTTTTATGTACACACATAACAGAATCATTCCGTGCACCCACGTTTTCATATGGACCTGATGGAAATGGTTTCTCTCTTGGATACAGTAAAAATTGGAGACAAGTCTTTGGCGATGAAAAGAAATACTGGCTACTTCCAATATTTTCAAGGTAATATATAAATTCCAGGTGTCAGAAATTATGGATATTAAATGTCTTCAGACTCAGAGGATACCTGATTATATTAAATATTCTCTTTTTCTTTTTTTTTTATTGGTGAAGGTAAAGGATAGTTTAGGCATATATTTGAATGGAAAGTTGAAAAAAAGATGATTCATAAAAAATAAAAATGATTCTTTTTCCTCAAAATGAAAATAGTTTGAAGTAGAGAATCATAAGAATTTAATGCTTATTGAGCTTCCAACCAAGATGAAGGTGTAGGTAGATATGCTTTGCTCCCTTGTACAACCAAAAGAAGGATAACAACCAATTTAAAAACAAAAAAACCCCAGAAGTGCCAGAAATCTGAACCGTATGGAAGTCCGAGAACCAAGAAGCTAAAGAAGAAATATTTATCCAGACTGGCAGGAGAGGGCAGAGATGGGCAGCCAGGGTGGAGAGAACACGTAGCAAAGGGGGAGCTGGCTGATAGGGCAAACATTCACATGCAAATAAACCAGGAGGAACAACTGGGGAGCAAGACAGTCTGCCAAACCCAGGGTTCCAGCTCCGGGAAAGAAAGCTTCAAAACCTCTGGTTGTAAAAAACCTGTGGGGGTTGCAGCAGCATGAGAAATTACCAGTCTCACAGGAGAGTTCAGTGGAGGGGCCCATGGGGTCCTAGAACATACATTAGCCCTCCCACCTGGGAATCAGCACCAGGGAAACACCTGAAAGAGCTCAATTTGCTTGTGGGTAGTGAGGTAGTAGGGGAAGTGACTGAAAGTGGGACAAGAGCCGAGCAAGCGTTTTTGGTCCTTCTCTGACCCCATCCCCACATACAGCACCACAACAAAGTGAAGTGGGTTGCCCCACCCTGGCAAATACGTAAGGCTCTGCCCCTTGCAAAGTAACAGGTGTGCCAAGACAAAGACATATGGCCCAAATGAAAGAACAGATCAAAACTCCAGAAAAAGAACTAAGCAGCAAGGAGATAGCCAATCTATCAGATGCACAGTTCAAAACACTGGTAATCAGGATGCTCAGAAATGACTGAGTATAGCCACAAGATAAAGGAAGAAATGAAGGCTATACAAAATGAAATAAAAATATATAGGGAACCAACATTGAAGGGAAGGAAACCAGGACTCAGCGATATCAAACAGAAGGAAGAAATAAAGATTCAACTGGAACAAAATGAAGAAACAAGTATTCAAAAAAAATGAGAGGCTTAAGAACCTCTGAGATAACTTCGAAAATTCCAACATCTGAATTATAAGGGTGCCAGAAGGAGAAGAGGTAGAGCAAGAAATGGAAAAGTTATTTGAAAAAATAATGAAGGAGAACTTCTCCAATCTGGCAAAGAAAATAGACTTCCAGGAAGCTCAGAGAGTCCCAAAGAAGTTGGACCCAAGGAAGCATACACCAAGGCACATCATAATTAAGTTACCCAAGCTTAAAGATGAGGAGAGAATCTTAAAAGCACCCAGAGAAAAGGAGACAGTGCTACAAAGGAGTGCCCATAAGACTGTCAGCTGATTTCTCAAAAGAAACCTTGCAGGCAAGAAGGGGCTGGAGATAATTATTCAAAGTCATGAAAAAAGGACCTACATCCAAGATTACTCAATCCAGCAAACCTGTCATTTAGAATAGAAAGGCAGATGAAGTGCTTCCCAAATAAAGTCAAGTTAAAGGAGTTCCTCATCACCAAGTCTTTATTATATGAAATGTTAGCGGGACTTACGTAAGAAAAAGAAAAGGATCAAAACTGTGAACAGTAAAATGACAACAAACTCACAACTATGAACAACTGAACATAAAAAAACAAACAAAAAAACCCCACTAAGCAAACACACCAAAACAGGAACAGAATCGCAGAAATAGAGATCACATGGAGGGTTATCAATAGGGAGAGGGAGGGGAGAGAAAGTGGGTAAAGTTAGAGGAAATAAGCGTAATTGATAGGTACAAAATAGACAGGGGGAGGTAAAGAATAGTATCGGAAATGGAGAAGCTAAAGAATTTATATGTATGACCCATGGACATTAACTAAGGGGTGGGATAGAGTGCTGAAGAGAGGGCTGGTGCAGGGCAGAGGGTGTAAAGGTGAAGAAAAAAATGGGACAACTGTGATAGCAAAGTGAATAAAATATTTTTAAAGAGAATTTATTACATAAATAGCCATATCTTTCAAAATTCCATCACAGATTATATATTCCGTTTTGTCTTAAAGGCCCTACACAAAATGTGACTTTTACTCAAATCTAAAGAATATACCCATATTTTTCAGACCATAAGATGCATCTAGGTTTTAGAGGAAAATAGGAAAAAAATTTTGAAGCAAAAAATGTGGTAAAATATTTAATAAAATAAATAATATAATATTTCACCAATGTAAATGTAAAGCTACATTAGGACTATAAGATGCACCCCCTTTCCCTCCCAAATTTGGGGGGTGCGTCTTATAGTGCAAAAATATGGTATGCTCAAGATGTTATATAATTTACTTTCCATCCAAATTTGTGGCTGTCCTAGGCTACCTAATAACAAAAGTCATTGTAGAAAGGAAAAAAAATTTGAAATTTCAGTGACATATTTGTGAGTGTTATGGGTTTCTTAATTAACTGCATTGCCTATTGTGTGAAAGTGAGTTATTTTGCCTTCATTTTTGAAAGACATTTTTCCTTGGTGTAGAATTCTACATATTTCTTCACTGTCTTCTGGCTTACGTATTTTTCTGATGAGAAGTTCGAGGTAACTTATCTTTTTTACTGTATCTTTTATGAGTCTTTTTTCTCTGGTTGCTCTTAAGGTTTTGTTTGTAAGTAGATTCATGAAATTTGATTTCGATGTGCCTTATTATAATTTTCTTTGTGTTCTTGTGCTCAGTAAGGGTTGAACTCCCTGGATCTGTAATTTTATAACTTTCATAAGATTCGGAAAATATTTCAACCATTATTTCTTCAACTGTTTCTTCTCTCATGCCCCTCTCCTCAAATAACATGTATCTACTCAAAAAAGTTCTAACCACAGCTCGTTGACACAATGTCCATTTTTTTTGTTGTCCTTTTCCTGTGTGTCATTGGATAGATCCTATTGCTGTATCTTCAAAAGCCAATCTCTTCTGTGTACTATATCTCGTCTTCTGCATTGCAAGGTTTTCCCATTCTGGTCTCCAGTTGGAACACATGCCTTTTTTTTTTTTTTTTTTTTTTTTTTTTTTTTTTTTTTTTTTTTTTTTTTTTTTTTTTTTTTTTTTTTTTTTTTTTTTTTTTTTTTTTTTTTTTTTTTTTTTTTTTTTTTTTTTTTTTTTTTTTGAGGTTTTGTTCTCTACATGGAGATGTCAACATTATGGGTTTGTTTGTTTTTTTCCTTTCCTTTAAAGTTGAAGTTCCATTATCTTCCCACTTGTGATAAGAAATGAGTCTCACTCTTATCTTTATTACACTGTTTGTAAATTTCCCTCTGCCTACTTTGAAGATTTTATCTTTCTCAGCTGGTTTTAGACATTTTGATGATAATGTTCCTTGGTATGGTTTTCTTTGTGTTTGTTCTTCTGGAATCTTACATCCGACTATAGGTTTCATCAGATTTGAATAATTTTCATCATATGTCTTCAGTTGTTTTTGCTGCCTGCTTCTACTCTTCCTATGCCCTTCCCCTACTAGCTTTTCAGATACTGTGCTGATAACTGTACATATGTTAAATTGCTTGATTGTGACTCACAGGGCATTGCTATTCTGTCCTGCCCTCTCTTTCCCTCCCCATCTTTTTTCTTTGCTTTAGTTTGGATAGTTTCTACTGCTACGTTTATAAATTCTTGGTCTATTCTTCTATAATGTCTACTCTACTGTTAAGCTAATCCCGTTAATTTTTCATTTCAGATATTTTTCAGCTGTGGAAGTTCAGTTTGGTTCTTTTTTCTCTTATATTTCTCTTTTCATTATATCTACTTTTTCCTGTTAACTCAGAGACATTTCCAGTCACTATTTCAGAGTCCTTTATATATAATTTTCCTATCAACTGTTTTTTTTTCCTTAATTGTGTATCACATTTCCCTGCTACTTTTAATGCTAGTAATTTTGTATTGGATGGTGGACATTTTGAATTCTGAGTTTAAATTTTGTGTCCTTTTAAAGAATGTTGAATTTTGTTGTGGCAGTTAAATTTTGTGTTTCAGCTTCTGCATATCTCCCTCTTCCTCAGCTCTGATAGATTCAAGCTGTCTTAACTTCTCAAAATTCCTCTGTCACCTCAGTTCAGTGAGACCACCTTTCTCCATGTGTCCCTTCTTTGCCTCGCAGAGGCTGGAACTCACTTGGGCATGCCTCTTCTATCACAGACCACAGTTCTGTGCTGTTTTGAAAACAGTATTGAATATACTGTTCAGTTTTCCAGTTGTTTAAGACTGGAGGTCAGATTTCCTGGTTAATCCATTTTTGCTGTAAGTGAAAGTCCTTGATGTATATAATTTTGATGTTTTTAAAATGTGAAAAAAAACATAGTTTTACTTTTTGGATTGTAAATGTTTTGAAGACACAGATTTCCTGCTCTTTTGTTAATTGCTAGATCCTTAGGACTTAAATTAGTACCTGGAATATCATAGGCATTCAGTAAATATTTGTTTAGTGAATGTTGTTGAATGAATATGTGTGGGGCTTCTATCTTGAATTCCAACATGAGCTTTTAGGATGTGTTAAATAATTGTGAGGATCAGGTCAGTTACCCAAATATTTGAATACTGTGTTTGAGGTATCATAATATTCACAGGCATCTTAATCTTAATAGTCATGGAAGATATTTTTGTATTAAAGAATAGTTGGCATACAATATTATAAAAGATGCTGTTTTTAAATATACATAAATTATAAAAGAGAATGTTTTTTAAAGTTTATTTTAATCCTTACCCAAGGATATGTTTATTGATTTTAAGAGAGACAGAAAGACAGAGAGAAACATTGATGTTAGAGGGAAAAATCGACTGGTTACCTCCTGGATGCGTTCCAAACTGGGATTGAACACTCCACTCAACCTAGGTGTGTGCCCTGACCGAAGATTGGACGCACAAACTTTTGGTGTACAGGATGATGCTCCAACCAACTGAGCCACCCGGCCAGGGCAATAAAAGAAAAAGATTTTCAATAACAAACTAACAAAAAGGGAAATTAAGAAAACAATCCCATTCACAGTTCATACAAAAAGAATAAAATACATAGAATTAAATCTAACCAAGGATGTAAAAGACCTGTACTTGGAAATGATAAGACACTGAAGAAATTGAATAAGATAAAAATAAATAGGAGCACATAACATGTTCATGGATAGCAAGAATTAACATGATTGAAATATCCATATTACTGAAAGCAATCTATAAATTCAACGCAATTCCTGTCAAGATCCCAATGATGTATTTCATAGAACTAGAACAAATATTTCAAAAATTTATATGGAACCACAAAAGGCCCTGCAAAGCAATAGCCATCCTGAGAAGGAAGAACAAAGTTGAAGGTATCACACTACCTAATATCAAACTATAATATAAACCCATAGTAATCAAAACATAATAGTACTGTCACAAAAACAGACACATAGATAAAGAATAAATAAATTTAAAGAATAAATTCAAAATGGATCAGACTGAAATGTTAGACCCAAAACCATAAAAATCATAGAAGTAAACAGGCAGCAAAATCTTGGACATTGCTTGTAGCAATATTTTATCAGCTATACCTCCCCAGGCAAGGAAACAAAAGAGAAAAAAAATAATGGGACTACATCAAACTAAAAAGTTTTTGCACAGCAAAGGAAATCATCAACAAAATTAAAAGACAACCCACAGAATGAGAGAACATATTGGCTAGTATATCTGATAAGGGGTTAATATCCAAAATTTATAATGTATTTACAAAACTCAACACCAAAAAAACAAACAACCCGATTAAGAAATGGCAAAAGACCTGAAGAGGCACTTCTCCAAAGAGGACATACAGATGGCTTATAGACATGAAAAGATGCTCAATGTCACTCATCAGAGAAGTGCAAATTAAAACCAGTGCAAATTAAAACCAGTGCAAATTAAAACCACAATGAGATATCATCTCACACCTGTCAGAATGGCTATCATCAAACAATAAACAAGTGCTAGCAAGGATATGGAGAAAGGGGAACCCTTTTGCACTGTTGGTGGGAATACAGACTGGTGTAGCCACTATGGAAAGCAGTATGGATGTAACAAAAAATTAAAAATGAATCTGCCTTTTGACCCAGCAATCCCACTTCTGCGAATATATCCTAAGGAACCCAAAACATTAATTTCAAAGAACATAAGCACCCCTGTGTTCATTGCAGCATTACTTACAATTGCCAAGATATGGAAGCAACCCAAGTGTCCATCAACAGATGATTGGATAAAATAAGTGTGGGACATTTACATAATGGAATACTATTTGGCTGTAAACAAGAGGAAAATTTTACCCTTTGCAACAGCATGGGTGGACCTGGAGAACATTATGCTAAGTGAAAATAAGCTAGTCAGAGAAAGATAAATACTGTTTGATTTCACTCATATGTTGGAATCTAATGAGCAAACTGAACTGACGAGGAAAATGGCGACAGACTCATAGATGGAGAGCCAGATGATGGCTGGGTGTGGGGGTGGTGGAGTTTAAGGGGTGGAAGGATTGAGCTAAAAGGAAAAAGGACTCATGGGCATGGACAACAGTGTGGTGATTGCTGGGGGAGGGGGTGCAAGGGAACTAAATGGTAATGAAAAAAATACAATAAAGATTAAATTTTTAATAAATTAACACATAAAAATTTTAAAAAACTACAACTATGCACATAGAAGAAAATAAAGTTAGATCTTACAACATTAATATATAAAGCAAACTAAATCAAAGACATGAGAAAAAACTAAAAATTCTAGAGGAAACTTTATAATATGTGTATAACTTGGGAACTGAGGAAACTATTTTAATAAAAATGCAGAACCAAAAAGCAATAAATATAAAATTCTACATATCCTATTATATAAAAGAGTTACTTTTTGTATGTGGAAAAGGATGCCAAAACAATACAAAGTAAACAAAATATATTGGGGAAAATTATTTGTAATGTGGATGACAGATAAAGAATTAATATCTGTAATATACAAAGAGCATTTACAAACTTATATCTAAAAGATTCAAATTGTTCAGTCCTATCTTCATGGACATTATATATTTAGTGTATCCAAAGATACTTTCAGGATTGACAGTATCCTTTTTTTGGTTATTTAAATATCCTAAAATATGTTTATTTTGTTTTGTTTTTATTGTGATATAATTGATGTATAATATTATATCAGTTTCAGGTATATAATGCAATGTAATGATTCAATATATGTATATATTATGAAATGATCACCACAGTAAATCTAGTTAATGCCCATGAAAAAGAAAAGAGAAAAATGTTTTTTTTCTCATGGAAAATAATCACATTCAATTAGAAATCTTAGGAAATTTTCTCTGAAATGACAAGTTATGATATTTTCTTTATACCATATCTCTGAAAATTGGGAGTTAAATTTGACAACTTTGATTTAACTTAATATAATTTAAATTATTACTGATATTTTTTATTATGCAGTTTGGGTGATGGTTGCAGTTTCTCAACTCGCCTTGTGAAAATGGATCCAGAACAAGCTTCTGTTACAAACCAAAATGAATATGCCAGAAGGTGTGCTTCTTTTCATTATGTTTTTCAGTATTCATTATAAAATAAACTATATATGTGTGTGATACATACATATATTATAGATAAATACAGTAATAATTAGCAAAAGAGAAATACCATTTAAATTTTTAACTGAGGTTTAATGTGTAATGTATGTCTACTTATAAATTATATTGTTATACATTGCTTGGGTATATATACTTAACATGCTTAGGATAACCATACTTTTTATCATCCAAACCATAACAGTTTTCTGAGTAAGAAAGAGAATGCTTGCTCTTACCAGATGAACCAGAACAATCACATAAAACTGGAAATATGTGGGCAAATAAGGAAGCATCACTGCTCTGAATATACACATCTTCCTAGAAATTAAGACATTCCTTCCTTTAAGACTTAATTTGCTTATGTGCTATATTTTTTTCACAGAAATTAGTGATTGTTCTATTCACCATTGTATTTTGATAAACATAGTTTAACTGTAGTGTGAAAATAGTATTTAAGGATTCAAAAATACAAATACAAAATTTTCTCTCATTCATCTTAGAGGTTGTTTTCTCCATATTTTTATGACAAGCAAACTGATTCACAGATTCAGTGTTCATTGTAAGTGATATTTTAAAGACAATGGAGATAATTCTGTCAAAGTGATGAAGTTGGAACTTATTTACTACAGAAAAGTGAGAGAGAAGGGATTATTAAGTACAAGCTAACATATTAACATCAGGAGTACATGGACCTCAGACTAAGGTTTTAAGACATAGTTCCAGCATTTGTTGTGGGTCTAAACAAGTCATTTAAACTACTAGAGCCTCAGTTTCCAGGTATACCTACCTGCAAAATTTTTTTGCAAAAGTTGAGATAATGGGTATATGGCACCTCACACAGTGTCTGGTCCAAATTAGGTACATAATAAATATTAGTTCCCTTTTCCTCCTTTTTTCATTCCTCCGTTCCCTCCCTCCCTCCCTGGATCTCTTAACTAGAAAAATAAGTCTATGTTAAATCACGTAATCATTTTTTCCCCTGAGATCTAATCTGCAGAGGTAGAAAGCAGAAAACTTGGGAAATGACAGGTAATTTTTTTTGTCCTGGCCACAGACATAGATCCTCACCTGCCCTTGTGCTACCTTATGGCTCTTGATTAACACATGTGAAAAATGTTTCAGGCTGGCCTCTGAAGCTTTTTTCTTTTGCCTAATTGTTTCCATTGGCAGTGTTGGAGTACATATTCTTGGATCTGGAGAGCCATTTAATGGGGAATTGGGGCATATTTTTGTTTTAAGATAGAGTTTTTTTTAGAGTGGCGAGATATTTTAAGTTGCCCTCCCATGTTTAGGAGAAGGAGTACTAATTTGAAGCTTATTAATTAAATACTCTTAATGGAACATTAAATTGTTTACTAAATTATTTGCTCTTCTTTTCAGTATTGGCTTAAATCAACCTTTTCCTATCAAACCACTTAGTGAATCAAAAAACCGATTGCTAGACAGTGAATCTCAATGGACAGAGAATGGCTCTGAGGAAGGCACTGTCAGATCAGGTAATACTTGTCATCTGAAAATATTGCTTCACCAGATTTAATAAATATACAAAAACCAAAATAATGTGATATTTTAAATATTACAGTATGCTCTGGTTGGTGTGGCTCTGTTGGTTGGAGCACTGTCCTGTAACCAAAGGGTGTGAATTCAATTCCTGATCAGGGTACATACCTAGTTTGCAAGTTCTGGCCCCAGTGCAGGTGTGGGATTGTGCAGTTTCTGGTCCAGTCACATGCAATCCCCATTCCTGGTGCATATGGAAGGCAACCAATCAGTGACTCTCTCTTGCATTGATGTTTCTCCCTCTCCTTTCCTCTCTCTTTAAAAAGCAATGGAAAAATAAAAGTCCTTGGATAACAATTAAAAATATTAAAAAACTAAAATATGTGAAACTTTTAAATAATGTCATATATATGAGATGTTAGTGTTTATTGGTAGCTTTTATGGAGAAGGGGGTTGAGTGAGGAAGTATAATGGCTACTGCTGTGTCTTGTTTGGTTCAGTGTTGGATTTTGTTGTTGTTGTTACCCAGCTGTATATTTCTTTACTGCGCACATAGAAAGTTCTTTTGGCATAATATTCTGAATAAAACTTAAACAAGGTGAGTGCTAGTCAAGATGGTAGTGTAGGTAAACATGCAGTACTCAGAACCTCCCACAACCACATCAAAATTAAAACTAAAATACAGAAGAACCATCATTCAGAACGCGTGAAATCTAGCTGAACAGAAGCCCTGCAAATAAGGATATAAAGAAGCCGCCACGTTAAGACTGGTAGGGGGGATGGAGACATGGAACAGGCTAGTTCCACACCCATGGATGGTGGTTAAAAATTGTGGAGGATATCTCAGCTGTAGAGGTCTCCACTAAGTAGTTGAAGGTATTGGCCCCACATCAGAACTCCCAGCGTTGGGTTCTCGTGCCAGGAAGAGAAGACCCCATAAGTTTTGGCTGGATTGTGACTGAGACAGGGTTTATGGAACCCCAGGCATTCCTTTCAAAGGCCCACATGGACTTAATCGGACTCACTCCCTTTTAGCTCCAAGAGTGGGCCAGCAGCTCAATAGGCACCAGGGACATATGGGGAAGAACTGAATTGTTTGGCTTCAGGGTCAGGGCTGGAGAGGCAGCTTTCTACCAGACAGAAGTGCTAGCAGAGGCCATTTTTCCTTTTCAGAGCCCTCCCCCACATACAGCCCCAGGCAGGTACCATATCTGAGTTTCCAACAACCTGGCTAATTCTGTTAGCCCTACCCTGCTGATTCTTTGAGATACCCCCTTACCCCCCACTCTTTGCAAGCCCACCCAAGCCCTTTCCATACAAATTGCCTATCCTGGATTATGCTTTGTACTTCTGAAAATAGCTACTGCCTCTGCTTACCCCATGTCTCTTGCTAAGTGGCTCCAGACCTGGCACTAGTGGCAGCCAGCCTTGGTTTGCAGCTTGGCCTTTCCTGGGTAACTCCAAGTAAGCTTAGGTAGCAACAAACTGCAGATCACTCTGAAGCTCATGCTGGGTGATCCTGAGTGGGGCACAGGTGGTGGGTGACCTTGCATCTCTTGTGAGGCCCCAGAGCCAGCACAGCCAGTAGGCAGCTTCAGACCACCCTGGATTATAACTTAGTTTTCTCCATGGGAGACACACTTCAAGGCTAGACTTGGCAGGGAACAAAGCCCCGCTGAAGTGAGTCTTGCTCCATGGGGTTCACCCCTGCACAGCAGCTCCTCTAATGCAGTGAAAGCCAATCCTCACAGCTGATCAGCCTGGGGGTCAGTCCATCCCAGTGGCTTGCCAACAACAGTCAAGGCTCAACCAATGGGTTGGCCAAAAAGTTCATTTTGTTTTTTCCATAAAATAAAGGACAAATTTTTCATTTCCACCAGTAACTTTATTGATTTGGAACCAGTCATGAATAAAGGATAGATGAAAGATTATAAAGATGCTCAATGAATTTAGGGGAAAAGTAGATGAACTTAGTGAAACTTCAGTAAACAGGAAACAGAAAAATTCAGAAAACATAAAGAGCCAGTCTGAAATGAAGAATAGTTTAAGGAATCAAAAGTAAAGTTGATGAAGCAGAGGATCAAATCAGCAATTTTGAAGATAAGGAAGCAGAAGGCAATCAATAGCAAAAAGACAATTCAGAAAATGAGGATAGTTTAAGGAGCCTCTGGTTCAGCTTCACACATACCAATGTTTGTATCATAGGGATGCAGGAAGAAAAAGAGCAAGGAATTGAAAACCTATTTGAAAAAAATAATGATGGACTACTTCTCTAACTTGGTAAGGAAAATAGGCATACTTGCCTTGGCTGCTGTGGCTCAGTGGATTGAGCGCCGGCCTGTGAACCAAAGGGCGGCTGGTTCGATTCCCAGTCAAGGCACATGCCTAGGTTGCAGGCCAGGTCCCCAGTAGGGGGCACATGAGAGACAACCACACATTGATATCTCTCCTTCTCTTCCTCCCTTTCCCTCTCTAAAAATAAATAAAGTCTTTTTAAAAAAGGCATACAAGTCCAGGAAGCACAGTGTCCCAAACAAGATGAACCCAAAGAGGCCCACACCAAGATACATCATAATTAAAAAGCTTAAAGACAGAATCTTAAAAGCAGCAAGAGAAAAGCAGTTAGTTAATTACAAGGGAACTCCCATAAGACTGTCAACTGACTTCTCAACAGAAACTTTAAAGTGATGAAAAGCAAGGACCTGCAACCAAGATTACTTGACCCAACAAAGCCATCATTTAGAATAAAAGGACTCATAAAGAGCTTCCCACACAAGAAGGAACCACTTCCACCACTAAACCATTATTAGAAGAAATGATAATGGGTCTTATTTAAGAAGAAAAAAGAAAAAACATGAATAATAAAATGGCAAGAAACACATAGCTTTCAACAATTACTCTAAGTGCAAATGGATGAAATGCTGCAATCAAAAGACATGATGACTGAATGTATAACAAAACAAGACCCTTATATATGCTTTCTACAAGAGACTCACTTCAGATTGAAAGATATACAGAGACTGAAAGTAAAGGGATGGAGAAAGATATTTCATGACATGTGGGAACAAAACAAAGTTAGGGTAGCAATACTTAATACCAGACAAAATAGACTTTAAAATAAGAATCAAAGACCCAGCATCTTCACTTCCTGGCATTTATCTGAAGAAACCCAAAACACTAAATCAAAAAGACACATACATCCATATGTTCATTGCAGCATTATTAACTGTAGATGAGCTATGGATGTGCCTAAGGGTCTATCAGTAGTTGAGCGGATAAAGAAGAAGTGGTGCATATATACAATGGAATGTGACTGAAGCATAAAAAGTAATGAAATATTGCAATCTTCAACAACATGAATGGACCTAAAGGGACTATTGCTGAGTGAAATAAGTCAAAGAAAGATCAATGCCACGTGATTTTACCTATATGTGGAATCCAAAAAACAAACGAACAAGCAGAATAGAAACAGACTCATTGATAGTAGAATATTTTCATGGTTGCCAGATAGGAAAGGGGTGTTTGAAAAAGGTGAAGGGATTATGATGTACAGATTGGTCATTACAGAATAATCACAGGGATATAAAGTACAGTATAGGGAATATAGTAGATAATCTAATAACTATGATGTCAGATGTGTCAGGATGATCATATTTAAGTTATATAAATGTCTAATCACAGGGTTGAAACTACATAAACAAGGTTATTCTTTAGGGTCCTAGCTTTTGCTTATTAGAAAGTAACCTTTCTAAAAGCATTATACTGTCACAGCCTTCTTATAAAAAAAAGTGCACTTCAGTATATTTTAACCTTTTTTTAAATAAAAGGTTTTATTTATTTTTAGAGAGGAGGGAGAGATAACGAGAGAAACATTGATTGGTTGCCTCTTGCATGCCCCCAGCTGAGGACCTGGCCCACAACCCAGGCATATGCCCTGACCGGGAATCAAACCAGTGACTTTTCAGTTTGCAGGCCAGTGCTCAAGCCACTGAGCCATACCAGACCAGGGGTATTTTAACCTTTTCTTGATGACACAATCATTTCATGAATTATGGATGCATTATAGAACAGTTGATACGATAGAAGTAGGCTTTTGGGCCCTGGCTGGATAGCTCAGTTGGTTAGAACATCATCCTAGTTTTGCCATGGTTGTGGGTTCAATTCCCAGTCAGGGCAATACCAGAAGCAACCAATGAATGCATAAATAAATGGAACAACAAATCAGTCTCTCTCTCTCTCTCTCTCTCTCTCTCTCTGTCTCTCTCTCTTTTTCTCTCTGTCTCTTTCTGTCTCTCCCCTCCCTCCCTCCTCCCTCCCTGTCTTTCTCTCTCTAAAAATCAATCAATAAATAAATTATTATTTAAAAAAGAAGTGGGCTTTTGGATCAGGCCTAGGTCTATAATATATTCTGGCTATTTACTAGTGTTGTAGCCTAAAATATATCTGTGGTAGTTCTTAATAATAATAGTAATAGCATTGTCATTGTCTTCTTTAACTGTATAAAAATAATTTGGACATTCAGGTCAATTTGTACTACAGGAAATAACCTAAAATTTCAAAACTTGCTGTCACATTTTCTGATTTTTTTTGTCTTTTTGGAATTTTACAGCATTTAAATTATTCTCTAAAATTAGTATAGTTGGGATTATTAGATTCCTTGTATAGGATAAAGAGAAAGATTCAGTTTTTTATTTTTTTAAAGATTTTATTTGTTTTTAGAGAGAGAGGAAGGGAAGGAGAAAGAGAGAGAAACATCAGTGTGTGGTTGCCTTTCGCATGCCCCCCACTGGGGACCTGGCCCACAACCCAGGCATATGCCCTGATTGGGAATCGAACCAGCAACCCTTTGGTTTGCAGCCCACACTCAATCCACTGAGCTACACCAGCCAGGGCAAGATTCAGTTTTTTAAATCTTCACCCAAGGATATGTTTATTGATTTTAGAACAAGAAAGGAGGGGGAGGGAGACACACACACACACACACACACACACACACGCACACATGTTGATGTGAGAGAGAAACACTGATTGGTTGCCTCTCGTACACACACCAAACGGCAGTGAACCCACAACCTAGGCATGTACCCTGAAAGGGTATCGAACCTGCAGCCTTTTGATTTGTGGGACAATGCTCCAACCAACTGAACCACACCAGCCAGGGCTCTAGTGAATGTCTTTATAGCCAAATGACATTTTTACAAAAATAAAAATAAACCAGACTTCTAGCTCTTAGCACTGCTTTTCTTTCTTCTGGTTCCACAAGATGAGATACAGTTGGCACCATATGTCTGTTTAATGCATACATAAGAGTTGCTTTTACTTTAATCATCAATTTTGCTATTTAGCCAGAAACTTAATGCATTTTTTTTTGGTCATGTCATATGTAATTTTGTACTTACAGGGACAAAGAACCATGTAACAGTGGCAATAGAAAATTGAGTACCATGTGGTTATAACTAACTAACTGAATAAGACGGTAAGACAATACAGTGGTAATTTCCTTGAATAAATGCAGTTTATTTGCACATTTTTTACAATCTTAAAACAACTTGTAATTCAAATTTTTACTCTTTCAATTATATCAGCAGAATTATGTAGTTCAGGAGAAATCAGAAGAAAGCTGCCTAAATCTTATTTTCCATACCAACCCTAGCACAGTTTTAGTAAATATTTATTGGTAGATTAATGGAAAAACTAGTAAAAATTGTTTAGGATTGGTATACGGACAACCGACCTTTTTAGTAAACAGTCTCTTATTAAGTAGTTTAAAGGAAAAAGGTGAGGTTTGCCCACTATTGAAAAAATTTGACCCAGAGAAGTGTCTAACATTAAAGGCTGAAAAAAAACAGACTTAAGAGGTTGGTTCATTGATGTTGTTTACTTTGTAAAAGAAACAACAAAAGAGCAATTTAGTAGACAAGTACATGGATGCCTCATTCTTTACTGTGTGTCCAGGGTCAGGAGCTGTAGAGGGGGTATCAGTCTGAACAATGAGGGTAATGGATAACCTTAAACTGAACTATAAGGAGGTAATGAAGTCTCTCCTGACACTAAAGTCAAGGATACAGCTGTCTACACTCAATCAGGAGCTAAGTTCAGTGACATCCTGTGAAGATGTTCAATTTTCTATAAACCTACTTTTGGTTTTGGTTACCTATTGCCCTGTAATGAATGCTCACAAGTCTAGCAGCTTCAGGCAGCTTGCATTCATTACCTTGGTTCCCATTGTCATGAATTTTTTTAAAAGGGTTGTCATCCGCAGTCTCAGGGAAGCCTCTGCCTCCTTGCACAGCATTTGTCAGAAGCATTCAATTCTGTACAAAGGACCTAGCTCCCTGTCCAGAGTTACGCCAGAGCTGGAGACCCAGACAAAATCAGAACACAGGCACTCAGGCCGGGGTCTCAAGACAAGCAGCAGGAGTGCTTGTCGTTGTCACAGTCCTAGTCAGTGCCACTGACAACTGTGGCTGTGGTACAGCATGTGGGCCTCAGATAGGGGTCCTCAGTCCTGGCTTTGTTTCTTCTTACTGTAGGGATAGTGGCTGCTGCCAGTAGTGGTGGAAAATCCCCAGCTGAAGTTCTAGAACTGTTGCCGAGGGTCTTTCCTAAACCCCACAGCAATCTTTGGAAAGTGAATAAGATGTCTCCTCAGATCATATACCACTTAACAGTAAGGGAGAACCATGAGAGTCTGCCTGTTATAAAATGCTCTCCTGATTGCTAGGGAAAGAAGTCAGTGATATCCCTTGGTACTGCTTATAAAAATCCTTACTATTATTATAGTACAATAGTATTAAAGCATTTCTTTCCTATTTTGTTAGTAGGTTTATACCTTAGCCCACAGAACCACTTACTAAATCTTGTATTCAAAAATGTAAAATCAAGTTTTAACCAATAACTCACTTGTTTCTGGTTTTATAGGTTTATGAAAACATATTATGGACTGATATTTTCAGTATTATTTGCAAGAAACTCATCAATGGGATGAAATAATTGAAGTATAGCAGAAGGTATATTTTTTCAAAAGAAACGTTTGTACAGATCGCTGGATCCACAGAAGCACTACTTTAAGGCAGAGAGGGAAGATGCCTTAATCTTAAGTAATTTCAACATTGACTTACAGCTACACAAGTGACTTAATTTTACTTTGCAAATAACACCTGTTATGTTATGTTAGAACACATGTTAACATGGCATATGTACTTTTTGATACGTAAGTTACAGTATCAGAGTTGTTTCTCAGTGTCCATGTGAATTGTCACTCCAGAAACACAAGCTAAAAACTGGTCTTAACTGAAGTACATCTAGGGCAGTATGGTGGCTGAAAGTGAATAATAATATCCAAATCACTGTTGCTTGTACTCTGTAAGGGAAAGAAAAGAACTTTTTAAAAATTGGGTGTTTGATAATTTATAATTACTATTTTATACTTTTAAACATTTTTAATAAAAATTTTTTATTGTTGGCTGCACAATAACACTCAGAAGGATTAAGATATCTAAATATAACGATTTAAAACATGGAGCATATTTGAATAATTCACTGAAGGCTTAGTTCTAAGCATTAATACAACAATGTTGTATAATGTGCTCAAAGCTTAAAGGAAACTTGACAGTATAAGAAATATTTTTGTTTCTGTTTTAAAATAACTTTTTTGTTAAATTTTTATTAGTATACATGCATGCAACAAAAAGGCACATGTGTTGTAGAAATATTGGACAAAGTAAGAATAGGTAGAAGTGGCTAGAAGAAAAGTAAAGAAAAAGGCTGGTGTAAGCTGTTAAAAAAATATTTTCAGTCCTAAGGTATGTAGAATGCAACATGTTATTAAATTGATTTTCAAATTTCAATTTAGGTAATGAAAAATTACTTTGGAACTTTTTACAGTAGTCCTGTAACAGCTTAAACAGTGACTTAAAATGTAGTTTCAACTGGAGTGAAATTTTAGCATAAGACTGCTCTCAGGAAAGAAATTTTACTTGAGTAGTCATTTGAAACTTCCAGTCTCCAATAGGTAGATTCCACTCTTAAATGCAAAAATACTAAGCCTGAACTCTTTCAGGCCTAGACATGTGCCCTCTTTCCCTTTTGAAATCCGGTCAAAGTGTCAAGAATTGTTGTATTACTTATAAAGAAAAATACAGTATCTTATAAATGTTAATCCTTCTTTATACTGTTTAGTAAAATATACACACACAAACCGAAACAATTGATTGCATCCAGGAATGCATAGAAATAAATCTTGTGTGTGTGTTGGCAATTTTGTGAATTATTTAAGAACCTAGTAAGTATCCAGCATTGTGCTGCATGTTTAAAAACAAGTACCACTAAGTCTTCCAAAGAACCATGCAAGATAAATACCACAATCACCATTTTACAAATGAAAGCTGAGGCATAAAGATTTTAAGTGTCTTCTCAAAGTCACACAGTGAGTAAATGACAAAGTTTGGCTTCGAGTTCAGATCAGTGATCACTAATTTCATGCTCTGCTTGAGATACCACATTGCTTCCCTGAGATAGTTTTGAAATGTATTTTTATGGAGGGGATAAGATTAAAGAACTCCTTCCCTAGCCATGTAAGAAATGTGAGAATGCCTATTGATGTCTACTTAAAGCTTTGAAGGCAGAAAAGGAGTGAATGAGAGAGCCTTGGACACCTTTTCACAATTACAAAATCCAACTGCATCATTTTTTATAGACCCTGAGGAATTGAAAGACTTGCTAGATATGGTGGTTTGACCTAAAGATGGGAGAAAAGTGGGTAAGAAAATACAAACGGCACAAAAATCTGACATGCTCTTTCATGCCTCTGTGTTTTTGCAAAATGGGTTTTCTGTTTGGATTTCTCTTTCCCATCCACCTGGTGACTCAGCTACAACATCAGGTCCTCTACAAAACCTCCCATCACTTTTCTTTTTCTTTTTTTTTTAATTTTTAAAATCTTTATTGTAGTTTTTTCCATTACCATTTAGCCCCCTTATACTTCTCTCCCCGCAGCAATCACCACACTGTTTTCCATGTCCATGAGTCATTTTTCCTTTTTGCTCAATCCTTCCACCGCCTCACCTCCAGCCCACCCTTACGGGCTGTCATCCTGTTCTTCATCTGTGAGTCTGTCCCCATTTTCCTTGTTCAGTTTGTTCATTAGATTCCACGTATGAGTGAAATCAAATGGTATCTTTCTCTGACTGGCTTATTTCAGTTAGTGTAATGTTCTCCAGGTCCATCCATGCTGTTGCAAAGGGTTAAATTTTCTTCCTTATGGCCAAGTAGTAGTCCATTGTGTAAATGTCCCACAGTTGTTTTATCTACTCATCTATTGATGGACATTTGGGCTGCTTTCAGATCTTGGTGATTGTAAATAACTCTGTAATGAACATAAGGGTGATGCGGACACCAGCTAGCAGTATCCACATCATTATGGGTGAAATAAAACATACACACGGACTACCGAGTCCAGTGGAGGAAAAAGGACGACAGCATGGCTTTTCTCTCAAGGGGAGCAAAAGCTGCAGCCTCCACCATGACAGGCCTTTGTTCTGTTTCTCCTCCCATTACAAGATGGTCCTCACTCCCTATGCACACGTTACAACAACAGAGCCAATGCCCTTAATCACATCACAGAAGAAGGATATTAGCAAATGAAAAGACAAAAGTGGTTGAGCTGATTACACTGGTCCCTGTAAGTTTTAGCACTTGCAGGGTAAGGGAGTTTTAGCAAAAAGCAAGCCTCCAAACAGCCTATATTGCGAATCTGATTACCCATGAGAGAACCTATCCGTGGGCGTGGGTCCTGTGCATCTCCAAGTGGGAGCTGGGCCCATGCCACGCAGAAGGGTCTGCCACACATGGGTGGTTATGTTCTTTCGAATTAGTGTTTTAGGTTCCTTAGGATGTATTCCCAGAAGTGGGATTGCTGGGTCCAAAGGCAAATCCATTTCTAGGTTTTTGAGGTATGTCCATACTGCTTTCCACAGTGACTGCAACAGTCTGCATTCCCACCAACAGTGCAAAAGGGTTCCCCTTTCTCCACATCCTTGACAGCACTTGTGGATTTATTGATGAAAACCATACTGACAGGTGTGAGATGATACCTCATTGTGGTTTTCATTTGCATTTCTCTGTTGATGAGTGACATTAAGCTTCTTTTCATATGTTCATTGGTCATCTATATGTCCTCTTTGAAGAAATGTCTCTTCAGGTCCTTTGCCATTTTTTAAATGAGGTTTCTGAGGGGTTTTGTGGGGGGCGGGGTTTAGTCTTGAGTTTTGTAACTTCTTTAAATTTTGGATATTAACCTCTTATCAGATGTATCAGGAATATGTTCTCTCATTCTGCGGGTTGTCTTTTAATTTTGTTGATGATTTCCTTTGTAAGAACTTTTTTAATTTGATGTAGTCCCATTTGTTTTTGTTTTTTTTTTTTTTTCTTTTATTTCCCTTGCCTGGGAGATATACCTGATAAAATATTTCTACAAGCAATGTCAGATTTTTGCTGCCTGTTTTTTTCTATGATTTTTATGGTTTGGGGTCTAATATTTAAGTCTTTGACCCATTGTGAATTTATTCTTTTTTTAAATGTATTTTATTGATTATGCTATTACAGTTGTCCCATTTCTCCCCCATTATTCCCCTCCACCCTACACACCCTCTTCCACCCACATGCCCCCACTTTAGTTCATGTCCATATGTCATAAGTTCTTTAGCTTCTACATTTCCCATACTATTCTTGCCCTCCCCCTGCCTGTTTTCTACCCACCATCTATGCTACTTATTCTCTGTACCTTTTCCTCCTCTCTCCTCCTCGCACTCCCCTGTTGATAACCCTCCATGTGATCTCCGTTTCTGTTCCTGTTCTAGTGTGTGCTTAGTTTGCTTTTGTTTTAGGTATGGTTGTTAATATCTGTGAGTTTGCTGTCTTTTTACTGCTCATATTTTTGATCTTCTTTTTCTTAGATAAGTCCCTTTAACATTTCATATAATAAGGGCTTGGTGATGATGAACTCCTTTAACTTGACCTTATCTGAGAAGCACCTTATCTGCCCTTCCATTCTAAATGAAAGCTTTTCTGGATAGAGCAATCTTGGATGTAGGTCCTTGACTTTCTTGACTTGGAATACTTCTTTCCAGCCCCTTCTTGCCTGGAAGGTCTCTTCTGAGAAATCAGCTGACAGTCTGATGGGAACTCCTTTGTAGGGGACTGTGCCTTTATCCCTTGCTGCTTCTAGAATTCTCTCCTTCATTTTAATCTTGGCTAATGTAGTTATGATGTGCCTTGGTGTGTTCCTCCTTGGGTGCACCTTCTTTGGGACTCTCTGAGCTTCCTGGACTTCTTGGAAGTCTATTTCCTTTGCCAGATTGGGGAAGTTCTCCTTTATTATTTGTTCAAATAACTTTTGCACTTGTTGCCCTTCCTCTTCCCCTTCTGGTACCCCTATAATTTGGATGTTGGGACGTTTCAAGTTGTCCTGGAGGTTCCTAAGCCTCTCCTCATTTTTTTTGAATTTTCTTGTTTCTTCATTCTCTTCTGTTTGGTTGTTTCTTTCTTCCTTCTGGTCCACTCCATTGATTTGAGTCCCAGTTTTCCTCCCACCACTGTTGGTTCCCTGTGCGTTTTCCTTCATTTCACTTATTGTAGCCTTCATTTGTTCATCTAATTTGCAACCGAAATCAATCAATTCTGTGAGCATCCTGATCACCACTGCTTTGAACTGTGCATCTGATAAGTTGGCTATCTCTTCATTGCTTAGATGAATTGGGTCTGGGGCTTTGATCTGTCCTCCCATTTGAGCCATTTTTTGGGTTTTGTGAGGTTTTTTTTTTTTCCGTTGGTCTGGTCACAGCTGTTAAATAGTGAGGGGCTCCAGGGCAGCCCAGTTGCTGGGTTGTGACACTATGTGGGGGGCAGGGTCCAAGAAGGAACAGTGGTGCTTGCTCTGCTCTCTCCCAGATTCCAGTCCCTTCCACCTCTTCCCCTTTGCCTGGATTATCTGTGCCTGAATATGGGACCACCTGGTCAGCCAGCCACCTTGTGCAGCCTCACTGGGTCTGCCTGTTGCCACCCTGTGCCCGGGGTCCACCAACCTCCACTTTTTCCTGCTGCGACTCCACCCCTCTTACTGGTTTGGGTGAATGGTTGTTGGACTTCTGTACAGTTCAATTTTCTGTCAGTTATGGTTGTTTTCTTGTTTCTAAATCTTTGTTGTCCTTAATTTTGGTTGTGCGAGGAGGCACAGTGTGTCCACCTACTCCTCCATCTTGGCTGGAAGTCCGTGAATTTATTCTTGTGTATGGTGTAAGAAGGTTATCTAGGTTCATTTTTCTGTATGTATCTGTGCAATTTCCCCAACACTATTTATTGAAAAACTTCTTAGCCCATTGTATGCACTTGCTTCCTATGTCAAATATTAATTGACTATAAAGGTGTGGGTTTATTTCTATACTCTATTACATTGATCTTTGTGTTTGTTTTTATGCCTGTACCATGCTGTTTTGATTACTATGGCCTTATACTGTAATTTGATATTAGGTAGTGTGATTCCTCCAACTTTGTTCTTTGTCAGGATGGCTGTTGATGTGTGGGGCCTTTTGTGGTTCCGTAAAAACTTTTGAGATATTTGTTCTATTTAAATGTACGCCATTGGAAATACAACATTGGGATCTTGATAGGAATTTTGTTGAATCTGTAGACTGCTTTGGATAGTATGGACATTTTAATGATGCTAATTCTTCCTATCCATGAACATATGATGTGGTTCCATATATTTGTATCTTACTCAGTTTCTTTGTTAGTTCACTATTGGCATATAAAAATGCAACTGATTTCTAGATATTAAATTTGTATCCTGCTGAATTCATTTATCACTTCTAGTAGTTTCTTGAAATCTCTGGTGTTCTTTATATACAGTATCATGTCATCCGCAAATAATGCCAGTTTTTCCTCTTCCGTTTCAATTTGGATGTCTTTTATTTCTTCTTGTCTGATTGCCATGTCTAGGACTCCCAGTATCGTGCTAAATAAGAGCAGTGAAAGCAGACATTCCTTTCTTGATCTTAAGGGGAACACTTATAGTTTTTGCCCATTGAATATAATGCTGGCAGTGGGTTTGTCATATATGGCCTTATTATGTTTGGGTATGTTCCCTGTAATCCCACTTTCTTGAGAGTTTTTATTGTAAATGGGTGCTGGATTTTATCAAATGCTTTTTCTGCATCTATTGATATGATCATGTGGTTTTTTATCCTTCATTTTGTTTATGTGGTGAATCACATTTATTGATTTGCAAATATTTTAGCAACCTTGCATTCCCAGAATACATCCCATATGATCACGGTGTGTGATCTTTTTGATGCATTGCTATATTTGGTTTGCCACTATTTTGTTGAGAATTTTAGCCTCTGGGTTCTTCAGAGATACTGGCCTGTAATTTTCTTCCTTTGTATTGTGTTTATCTTGTTTTGGAATTAGAATAATGCTGGTCTCATAAAATGAGCTTGGGACCTTTCTCTGGAATTTTATGAAATATTTTGAGGAGGGAGAGGGGTTAGTTCTTCTTGGAATATTTGGTAAAATTCTCCTGTGAAGCCATCCAGTCCAGGGCTTTTGTTTGTTGAGAGTTTTTTGATTACTGCTTCAATTTCACTAGGTGTGAAATGTCTGCTCAGATTCTCTGATTCTTCCTGATTTAGTTTTGGAAGAGTTGGGAAGATTTTTATATTTTTAGGAGTTAATCCATTTCATCTAGTTTGTCCAGCTTCTTGGCATATAGTTGTTCATAATATTTTCTTATTATCCTTTGTATTTCTTTGGTGTTAGTTGTTATTGCTCCTCTTTCATTTCTAATTTTATTTATTTGGGTCCTTTCTCTTTTTTTCCTGATGGTCTGGTTAAATGTTTGTCGATCCTGTTTATCTTTTCCAAGAACCTGCCCTTGGCTTCATTGATCTTTGTATGTTTTTTTTTTAAGACACTATTTCATTTATTTCTGCTCTGATCTTTATTATTTCCTTCCTTGTACTTACATTGAGCTTGTTTGCTGTTCTTTTTCAAGTTCCTTTAGTGTAAAGTTAGATTGTTTATTTGAGCTTTCTTCTTGTTTTTTGAGATAGACCTGTAATACTGTGAATTTCCATTAGGATTGCTTTCCCAATGTTCCACAGATTTTAGATTGTTGGGTCCTCATTTTCATTTGTTTCAAGGTATCTTTTGATTTCTTCCTTGATCTCATTGTTGACCAATTCATTGTTTAATAACATTATTTAGCTTCCATGTCTTTGTGTGTTTTTCATTGTTCTTCTTGTGATTGATTTCTAGTTTTATAGCATTGTGGTCAGAGAAGATGCTTGATTTAAGTCTTCCTAAATTTATTGAGACTTGTTTTGTGTCCTAACATGTGGTCTATCCTAGAAAATGTTACATGTGCACTTGAAACGTATGTATATTCTGCTGCTTTCAGATGAAATTTTCTGAGGATATCAGTAATCTTCATTTGATCTACTGTGTCATTTAAGGCCACTGTCTCCTTGTTGGAGAGGAGTACTCTACCTGAGAAAGATGGCTCCTGCAGATTTTCTGTCTGGAATGCCTATCCACTGAAGTCAATGTGGTGTTAAAATCCCCGACTATGACTGTATTTCTGTCAGTCTCTCCCTTTATGTCCGTCAAGATTTGCTTCACACATTTAGGTGCTCCTATATTGGGTGCATAAATGTTTACTAGGGTTATATCCTCTTGTTCGATTGTCCCCTTTATCATTATGTACTATCCTTCTTTGTCTCTTACTATAGCCGTGGTTTTAAAGTCTTTTTTGATCTAATTACTACTCTCCCAGCTGTTTTTTCCTTTCCATTTGCACGAAGTATGTTTTTCCATCCCTTTGATTGTATATATGTGTCTTGTTTTCTAATCCATTCAGCTATGCTATGTCTTTTGGTTGGAGCATTTAAGCCATTTACATTTAAGGTGATTATTGATAGATTTGTATTTACTGCCATTTTATTTTCAGGTTTTTCCTCCTTTTTTTTCTTCTCCTTCTCCTCCCCCCCCTCCTCTATCTTTTCCCTCTTCTCTCCACCTTCTCCTTCGCTGCTCCTCTGCCTTTTTCTTCTCTTCTGGCAAGTCCTTTAACATTTGTTGCAGAACTGGTTTGGTGTTAACAAACTCCTTTAGCTGTTTTTTGTCTGGGAAGCTCGTATTTCTCCTTCAGTTTTAAATTATATCCTTGCTGGGTAACATAGCCTTGGTTGTATGTCCTTGCTTTTCATCACCTTGACTATTTCACACCACTCTCATCTGGCCTGAAAAGTTTCTGTTGAGAAATCAGATAGCAGTCTAATTAGTGCTCCCTTGAACATAACTACCTGTTTTTCTCTTGTGGCTTTTAGGATTCTCTCATTGTCTTAAGCCTTGTCATTTTAATGAAGATATGTCTTGATGTAGGCCTTTTTGGGTCCAGTTTTTTGGGGGACTCTCTGAGCTTCCTGGATTTGAGTTTCTTTTTTCCTTCATGAGATTAGGGAAATTTTCAGTCATTATTTCTTCAAATAGGTTCTTGATCCCTTGTTTCCTCTCTTCTCCTTCTAGTATTCCCATGATGTGGATGTTGTTATGCTTCAAGCTATCCAAAATGTTTCCTAAGCTCTCCTCATTTTTTCAAATTCTTTTTTCATTTTGCTGCTCTGAGTGTTTTTTTCCTGCCTTGTCTTCCAGATCACTAATTTGATCTTCTGCTTTATCTAACCTACTATTTATTTCTTCCAGTGTATTATTTATTTCAGATACTGCTTTCTTTATTTCTGGGTTTTTTTTTTATGGTTTCTGTGTCTTTTTTCATGCTGTTGTGTATCCTAATAATCATTACTCTAAATTATCTGATAAATTGCTTGCCTCCATTTCATCCAGTTTTTCTTCTGGAGAGTTCTCTTGTTCTTTTATTTGAGGTCTGCTTCTTTATCTTTACATTTTGGCTGCTTGTTTGTATTTTCTATTTTAGTTGCTAGACTGACCAGTGATATAGCCTCAAGCTGTAAGGATTTGCATGTACCTGATTAACAAGTGAGGAAACAATTTTCCCCTTTTACCTATTCAGGCACTTTTGTAGTATTGTAGTTTTCTCAGTTCTTTTAAGTTCTCTTATTTAACATCATCTTTAATAGCATAGTAAACACCTTTTCAAACATTTTCATTTAAAACTTTTTACTTTATTTTTGGTTTAATTCATAGCCAACATTTTGCCACATTCTGAATAATATTTGGCTGAGTTTATTCATACACATTAATGACCCTTCAGCAGAGGCCTACAGGTGCGGTATGGTATAAGGGAATGGCTGCCTTTTTAGTATTTCATCTGGTATTGATTAGTGCTGTCACTCTTTGGGTTGAAATGTCAAAATGAAGCCCTGTGAAAACTGATTAATACTGCTTTATTGTCTTTCAAAACATTTGAACAAATGTGATATTTAAGGAAAATTAAGTTGAATTTCAGATCTTGCCATTGCCATTTTTAAAAAAACGTAGACAGGAGACTTGGTTTTACCTGGGTACAAACTTACTTTAATACTCAGTCCCTGAGGCATCTGACCAGTAAGTATCACTTTGCCAAACCAAAGAGCAGCTGCAGTAAAGCACTTATGAAATGGGAACATGTTTACAGAGTTTAGTTTCATCATTACATATGGATGATTTTAAAAATCATTTTACATATTTAATGGTTATGATTCAATGTGTCATAAGTTAATATGACTACAAGATTAATTTAAATAGAATACACAATGTTTACTTGAATTTTATTTCTATTAGAAAGCAGAGTTTGACTTTGTTTAGAGCAATGTTTAAACTCAAGATTATCAGACATTCAGTAAACTAAAGCAAATGTATGTTAAGTGGTTAGTGTTAGATCTGCATATTTGGGGCACTGAACAGATGGTGACAAATATGTTTAGCTTCCATTTTCTAGGACTACCGCTGTTGTCAATGGAAAGTACTTTTAATCTATTATGAAGAAATTAATCATTTTTTCATTTCAGCCAACAGAAAGACCATATCTAATATGTAAGACACAAGAAATATGTAAATCTGAAATCCCCATGTTTCATGTAATCTGAACTGTATTTTCAAGTTTAAATTTAAAATGCAATATAGACTCAGAAAGGTCCATATTTTTCTAACGTGTTCACTTTGTATTATTTTCTTGGCTTGCATAAAGAAGCAAGAATTGTATTGGGTTGGCCAAAAACTTTGTTTGGTTTTTTCCATCAGATGGCTCTAGTAGCACTTAGTTGTCTTTAACATCATTTGAAACAGTTTTGTTCGATTGTATTAAGACAGCTGTCATTATCAGCAGGCATTTAAAAAGTTGGTGAATTTTTGTGTAGCCATTTTAATATTTAAGATAGAGGAAAATATGCAACATTTTCAGCATATTATGCTTTATTATTTCAAGAAAGGTAAAAACATAACTGAAATGCCAAAAAAGATATGTGCAGTTTATGGAAAAGGTGCTGTGACTGATTGAACCTGTCAGAAGTAGTATGCAAAGTTTCGTGCTGGATATTTGTTGCTGGACAATGCTCCACAGTTGGATAGACCAGTTGAAGTTGACAGAGATCAAATCAAGACATTAATTGACAACAGTCAATGTTATACCATGTGGGAAATATCTGACATACTTAAAATAACCAAATCAATAAAGTTACTGGTGAAAATGAAAAATGTGTCTTTTATTTTATGGAAAAAGCCACATGGACTTTTTAGCCAACCCAATATTTCTATTAAAAGTTTGAGAAAGCTAGTAGTAAAGTTTATTATATTTGTACATGATTGCAAGTAAGTCTATGCCCATTTAAAAGAAAAGATGGACACTTTTAAAGTGAACTTTAATGTTTTTATATGAACATATTTGAAATAACAGTTTACTTTGGTAATCTTTACTTATTGAGTCCGTAAGTCTTGTATTTGTTCCCCATAAATATAACCCTGAACCATGACTTAATGTTAATTCTTTGCTTTGCCTTTTGGATGGCCTAACCTACATTAACATAAAGGTTGAACATTTTAAACTTTTTTAAATAAATCATAATTTACTTTATTAATAAATAACAAAGTCCTGTATTTGAACAGTTTATTGTTGTTATAAAGTAGCATTTACCAAGTGAGAGAATAATTATTATTTTGGTAAAAAATCTGGTAAAATAGTGTTAGAGATTTGGATAAAAATTTGGGGTGACCACATCTAAGACAGGTATTTGAATGCAACATTGTTGTAGTTTACCTAGGCCAAGGGCATAGATTTTTTTTATTCAAAAAGGTTTTAACTTAGGTTTTACTGAATGTAATTTTCAATTCAGAAGTCAATTTTGGATGGTAAGCACTTTGATGTGGGGGGCTCCACCCACAGAGCTTCCCCTGTCTGCCACAGATGAGAATAAGTCTACCAAGACATGATTTGCTTGGGGAGAAAAGATGCCAACCTCTCAAAGAAGAAGGGCCTTGAGCCTGTTCCTCAATGGGCTTTATTGTGTTTAATTTGCGCAGGAATACAAATAAAGTTCATGATCAGTCAGGCAGTAATGATCAAACAATAGATAACATTCAAAGAACTATATGAGGGCTTATTCTGATTCAGGGTCAGATAGCTAAAGGGCCATAAAGCTATGGGGAAACAAACTCATTTTATGCTTGGACCCCTATCATTTAATTTGAGGTTCTTAGCAAAGCAGGTTTCACAGGATTTTATACATTCTTTTCTTAGGCCTGATTGCCCCCAGGGAACCACTGTTTCCAGAACAGGGCCGCACCCACCTCCAGCATTGTTTTAGGCTTAAGTAGGTGGGGGATGTGGGCAGTCAGATTAGGAGACTTTTTACAGATACAATGAGGACTCAGGCTATGTCAAAGCCCAGGGGTGAGGGTCCATCACCCTCTTTTTCTATAGTCCCCCAAGTCCTTCCCTGATGGCCCCATTGTAACCATGCCTGTCTGTCTTAGGTCATCCCTCCCTTGAGGAAGCTTACCCATCATTGGCTCACTAGTCATCTGCCTGGAGCCAAGCAGGGTGAAGTAAAGGGGACAGAGGCTGCACCCCTGCCAGGGAGATAAGCTTTGTCTCCTTAGTGGCTTATGGTGTCCAGGTCTTTTTACTCAGCCTTAGCTATGGTGGGGTTACAGCTTCTGAAACCAGGCAGGGCAGTTCCCAACACTTTGAAGACACTAGAAGTCATCGAATCCTGGTTGCCAAAGTGCTGAATAGTAGATTTTATTTAGAATTCCTTTCTGGCATTTGTGTTACAATTCCCCTCCAAAGGGACAAATGGTTTGGGCTGCTGCATGAAACAAGAAGGATCTGAGATGGAGTTGAATCCCAGGAACCCTCAGAGGCCAGTAGAGATGAAGCAACCTTTGCAAAGGGTGGGGGTGGGGGAAGGGTGGGGATGGTGGATGCTAATTCAGCACTGTTTGGGGTAGGGCAGAGGATTAACTACTAAATGACCAAGTTTTGACTCATTTTTTAATGATGACATCATCTTGGCCTTACTTTTCTCCTTTCTCATAAAGCTAGTTTTTTGGAACCACTCTGGGAAAGTTGAGTGATGTTGGCCTCATGTACTTGTTTTACTCATTATAGTACCTAGAGGAATGAGAACTAACATTTAGTTTCTTCTGTGTAACAGTTTTATGTGTGAGCTTAACCATCTTTTTGGTTAACCAAAGGATGGTTAAGCTCACCAAAGGAGTTACTGTCCTTGTCATTGTCTTCAACCCTTCAGTGCCTTCCTTCTGACACAAAGGATTGAAGTGCTGTTTCTATTCCTTAATTCATGGCATCCTGTTTTCAACCAAGAACAGGCAGATTTAAGGGGAAAACTGAGACTCAGAGCTGACTGTGTGCTACGCCTGGGGCTGCCACAGTGGGAGATATTCTCAATCTCACACAACAGTTCTTGAAAAGTGCACCAGAGGCAAGCTGCACCGTTCCCTGTCTGGCCCCTCCCCCACAGGCAGTAGCAAAGCGCAGCAAAGAGGGTTGCCCTGCCCAGGTGAATACCTAAGGCCCTGCCCCCTTACAACATATCCGATGCACCAAGACAAAGAAATATGGCCCAAATGAAAGAACAGGGTAAAGCCTCAGAAAGGAACTAAGCAAAGAGGAGATTGCCAACCTATCTGATGGAGAATTTAAAGCCCTGGTAATCAAAATGCTCACAGATCTGATTGAGCTTGGTCAAAAGTGAAAAGAGAAATGAAGGATACCCAAAGTGAAATAAAGCAAAATATTCAGGGAACCAACAGTGACAGGAAGGAAACCAGGACTAAGCAATGATTTGGAACAAAAGGAAGAAATAATCAGAAGAAAAGGAAGGAACAAGAATTCAAAAAAATGAAGAGACTTAGGAACCTCTGGGACAACTTGAAACATTCCAATATCCAAATTATAGGGGTGCCAGAAAGAGAAGAACAGCAGCAAGAAAATGAAAACTTATTTGAAAATGTAATGAAGGAAAACTACTCCAATCTGGCAAAGGAAATAGATTTCCAGGAAGCCCAGAGAGTCCCAAAGAAGCTGAATGCAAAGAGAAACACACCGACACAGCATCATTAAGTTACAAGATTAAAGATAAGGAGAGAATCCTAAAAGAAGCCAGAGAAAAAGAGTTACCTAAAAAGGAGTTCCCATCAGACTGTCAGCTGATTTCTCAAAAGAAACCTTGCAGGCAAGAAGGGGCTGCAAAGAAGTATTCCAAGTCATGAAAGGCAAGGACCTAATGCAAGATGACTCTATCCAGCAAAGCTGTCATTTAGAATGGAAGGGCAGATAAAGTACTTCCCAGAGAAGGTCAAGTTAAAGAAGTTCATCATCACGAAGTCATTATTATATGAAACATTAAAGGAACTTATCTAAGAAAAAATAGAAAATGTGAACAGTAAAATGACAACAAACTCACGACTATCAACAAATGAATCTAAAAGAAAAGAAAAACGATGAAAACAAAAAGTAAGCAAACAACCAGAACAGGAACGGAATCAGAAATGGACATCCCATGGAGGGATTTCAGTGGAGAGGAGGAAGGGAAGTGGGGGGGGAGGTACAGGGAAAAAGAAGCATAATTAGTAGGCATAAAATATATGGGGAGAGAGAAAAATGGTATAGGGAACAGGACTCAAAGAACTTATATGTACAACCCATGGACATGAACTAAGAGAGGGGATGGAGGGTTGGTGGGCAGGGTGGAGGGGGTTTGATAAAGGGGGAAAGGATGGAAAAATTGTAATAGCATAATCAATAAAAAATACTTAAAAAAAAAAAAAAAAGAATGCATCCTCCTTGCCCGTTCCCCTCATAATGCAATTCTTCTCATCCAGGCTTTCCTACTCTAGTAGCATTCTTCCATCACACTCTCCCTAGCCTTCAAACCAAGTTTACATTTCTGTGCTGCCTGGAATCCTATACTTCTATCTAGTACTAATTTCATTTAGCCATATATTGGTTATAAAAACTTGCAAGTTAACTCACTACATTATACATTCTTGAGGAGGTTTTCTTTGTACTGACTACCCACAAAATGAACACTGAAATTTAGAAAACAATTTCAGTGAATTTAATGTCTATTAGACTTGTTAGCTGTTGTGCTAAGTTTTCAAAGAAAAATGGGCACCAGAGCAATAAAATTATCCCAAACTTGAAAAATATTAAACTTTCACAAATTTTAGTGGAAGTATAAATTTATGTTGCAGTATCTCTGGAGAGCAATTTGACAACATCAGGGTTTCAAATGCCCATATTCTTTGACCTATCGGGTTCTACTTTTACGAGTTTTAAAGATTTACTGATCCATTACGAGCAATAGTTACAAGGATATTTGTTGATATCCTTGTTCTGTTTGAAACAACAGTTCTGTTTGGAGCAACAACAAACCAAAAACAACATAAATGGTTTATAGTTTCTTAGGCAGAATGTCTGAAAGGAGACAACAATTAATGGGGTTGCCTCCAAAGGAAAATGAAAGGTCAGCAATAGGTTACAGTTCACTGTGTGTTCTTTTATGCTATTTCATTTTCATACCATGTGCATATATTGTAAAAAAGAAAAATGGTGCCTTTGATGACCCATGGGGAAGAGAGGTTATTTGACATGATGCTGGACCAATGTGCTAGTCATTTGGAAAAAGGTAATGATACTTCTATGGTTTGCCTCACAACAAAATAAATTCCAGATATCTCTTGTACTTTATTAGACAAAGCAGAAAGGTACAGCAGGAAAAGATGAGTAAAGTGTTTTATAATAGGATAGGAAGGCTATTCCTACGCAGGTATACTGCTGATTATCATAAAAACAGATTTGAGTAAATGAAAATTTGAGAGAGAAACTAGCACTAATAGGAAAAAGTGATAGGACAAGATGAAATTCACAAAAAAAAACAGGGCCGATCAGTAACAGCATGGGGAAAAGATGCTCTGGTTCATTAAAGAAATGCAAGTGAAGTCAGTAATAAGATTATTTTGTCTAATAAGCAAATCACCAGTGTTGCTGAGGATGAGGGCAATGAAGCATTTTTGGTGGGAGTGTAAAATGGCTTAACTGTAAAAAATAAAAAAGTAATTTGGCAATATGCATCAAAGTTGCACTGTGTAATCAATCTCTCTACAGGCAACCCCACTCTTAAGAATTCATATAGAGCCCTGGCTGGTGTGGCTCAGTGGATTGAGTGCAGACCTGCAAACCAAAAGGTTGCCATTTCAATTCCTGGTCAGGGCACATGTCTGGGTGCACACCAGGTCCCCAGCTGGGGGTGTACAACAGGCAACTGATTTATAAATGTACCTTCTTGCACATTGATCTATGTTCCTCTCCTTCCCTCCCTCTCTCAAAAAAAAATCTTTTTTTTAAAAAAAGGATTCAGATAGGGATATGTATATAAGGTGTGAAGTAAAGAAAAAATATATATTGGTCTCTGCCTGGAGTTCCTGGCAGAGTTCCTGAAGCCCTTGTAATTTCCTAAATAAGAGCCCTATAAGCATCTCTTCTAAAGAGGTGACTAGGTGGGCTCTTTGATGGGGATTCGTTACCAGAAAGACTAGAAAAAGAAGCTTGGAGTTTTTACACCTACCTTTCATCTTTCAGAGGGGAGAGGGGCTGGACACGGAGTTACTTGCCAATGTGAGGGAGCCTCCATAAAAACTCCCAATTGTAGGGGTTTTGGAGAGCTTTCAGGCTGGCACCCTCACTCCACGGGGACAGAAGTTCCTGTGTTTCGGACCCTCCCAGACCTCTCCCTATGTATGCGTCTCTTCATCTGGCTATTCGTCTGTGTCCTCTATCATATCCTTTAATAAACTGCTGATGTGTTTCCCCGAGTTCTGTGAGCTACATAGCAAAGTGATCAAAACTGAGGAAGGGGTTGTGGGAACCTCCAATTTGTGGGTAACCGGGGGACCTACTACTTGCAAGGGTCATCTGAAGTGGGGTGGGGGACAGTTTTGTGGGACTGAATCCTTAACCTGTGGGATCTGATCTATGTCCAGGTGGATAGCATCAGAATTGAGTTAAATTGTAGGATATCCAGCTGGTGGTGCAGAGGAATTACTTGGTAGGGAGGCTGGGGAAACCTCCACATTTGGTGACAGTAAGTAAAGTGTTTCATGTGAATAGTAAAGGAGACACACTGGAGAGAAACACAGAAGTGAAGAACTAGGTTTTTCTCTACAGGGAAAGAAAAAAATTTTTTTCCTACATGTAGGGCTACATATTTTATCATCCTCATCAAAGGACATTTTTTCATTGCTTTTATTGAGGGAGAGAAATACATCTATGGACTACCTTCTCTTTTGCAACCCAACTGGGGATCAAACCTGACACCTGGGTATTGTGCCCAGACAGGGAATGGAACCTGTGATGGGATGACACTCCAAGCAACTGAGCCACACAAGCCAGAGACATAAGGCTAGTTATTTGAGAGGATTTTTTTAAAATCAGTAAATAAGGGAAAACAATGTCAATTGGAAATTAGCTAAATTGTTACTGTATTGAGACTACAATGAAGCCTTTTAAAGGGTTGGGTTTTTTTTTTTTTTTTTTTTTTTTTAAGATTTTATTTACACAGAAAGGGAGAGGAAACATCAATGTATGGTTGCCTCTTGCACACACCCCACCAGGGACCTGGCCCCGCAGCCCAGGCATCTGCCCTGACTGGGAATCGAACCAGTGACCCTTTGGTTCACAGGCCAGTGCTGAACCCACTGAGCCATATCAGCCAGGGCTAAAGGCTTTCAATTTTTACATTCAGAAAAATTGAAGTAACTCCATGGCAAAGATCTTAAAGGCATTATGAGTAGGTAAGTGAAAAAACTGCAGAAATTAAGACTTCCAGCCAAGATGGAGGCGTAGGTTAATACACTTTGCCTCCTTGCACAACCAAAAGGCCAACAAAAAATTTAAAAACAAAAAACAACCACAACTGACAGAAAATTGAACTGTGTGGAAGTCCAACAATCAAGGAGTTAAAGAAGAAACATTCATCAGGACTGGTCAGAGGGGCGGAGAGAATTCCTGGCAAGGCAGTGGCTGGAGGATGGGGTGGGGAGTCCCATGTTTGTGTGTGGACAAACTGGGGTGAACAACTGGGAAACAAGTCAGACCACACAACCCAGGGTTTCAGCACAGGGAGCTAAAGCCTCAAAACCTCAGACTGAAAAAACCTGTGACACTTGGAAGTGGTGGGAGAAACTCCCAGCCTCACAGAAGAGTTCATTGGAGAGACCCACAGGGTCCTAGATCATATACAAAACCACCCACCCAGGAATCAGCACCAGAAGCGCCCAATTTGCTTGTGAGTAGCAGCGGGAGTAACTGAAAGTCGGCAGAGAGCTGAACAAGCAGCACTGTTCCCTCTCAGACCCCTCCTGTGTACAGTGCCACAGCGCAGGATGTGAATTGCCCTGCCCTGGTGAATACCTTAAGGCTCTGTCCCTTACTATGTAACAGGGGTGCAGAGACAAAAAAACGGTCCAAATGAAAGAACACACCAAAGCTCCAGAAAAATTACAGCTGAGCAATGAAGATAGCCAACCTATCAGATGCACAGTTCAAAACACTGGTAATCAGGATGCTCATGGAATTAGTTAAATATATGCACAAATTAGATGAAAAAATGAAGGCTATGCTAAGTGAAATAAAGGAAAATGTACAGGAAACCCAACAGTGAAGGGAAGAAAGCTGGGACTCAAATCATCAATTTGGAGCAGAAGGAAGAAATAAACACTCAGCCAGAACAGAATGAAGAAACAAGAATTCAAAAAAGGGAGGAGAGGCTTAGGAACCTCCAGGACAACTTTAAATGTTCAAACATCTGAATCAGAGGGGTGCCAGCAGAAGAGGTAGACCAAGAAATGGAAAACTTATTTGAAAACATAATGAAGGCAAACTTTCCCAATCTGGCAAAGGAAATAGACTTCCAGGAAGTCCAGGAAGCCCAGAGTCCCAAAGAAGTTGGACCCAAGCAAGCACACACCAAGGCACATCATAATTACATTAGCCAAGATTAAAGAGGAGAGAATCTTAAGAGCAAGAGAAAAGGAGACAATTACCTACAAGGAGTTCCCATAAGACGTCAGATTTCTCAAAATAAACCCTGCAAGAAAGAAGGGACTAGAAAAAAGTATTCCAAGTCATGGAAGTCAAGGACCTACATCCAAGATTACTCTATCCAGCAAAGCTATCATTGACGATGGAAAGGTAGACAAAATGCTTTCCAGATAAGGTCTAGTTAAAGGAGTTCATCAACCCTAAGCCCTTATTATATCAAATGTTAAAGGGACTTATCTAAGAAAAAGGTAAAAACCATAACAGTAAAATGATAATAAACTCACAACTATTAACATCCAAACCTAAAAAAAATACAAAAACTAAGCAAACTAGAATAGGAACAGAATCACAGAAATGGAAATCACATGGAGGGTTATCAGCTGGGGAGTGGGAAGTTGGAGAGAGGGAGAAAAGGTACAAGGAATAAGCAGCATAAATGGTAGGTAGAAAATAGGGGGAGGTTAAGAATAGTAGAGGAAACGTAGAAGCTAAAGAACTTACCTGTATGACCCATGGACATGAACTAAAGGAGGGGAAAGCGGGTGGGAGGTGGTGTGCAGGGTTGATGGGAATAAAGGTGGGAAAATGGGACAACTGTAATGCATTATCAGTAAGATATCTGAAAAAAATTGCAGAAATCAACATGTACTATGTGATTCCACCTAGAAATCTTAAAGTTAATGTGTGTACCTGTGTGGACTTTCATTCACATTTGTTTCCAGAGTTGGGTGTGGGGGACAGAAGGCAAGTGAAATTTTTCTGTTAAACACAGACATAGTAGTTTAGATTTCTGGGTAATACAGCAATTCAAGTCCAAGTCACTGTCATTACTGAGAGCGTAATTTTGTAGTTCCTTAAGTGTTTCTTCACAGGTAAAATTGTCCCAGATGATAGTGTTACTGGAGCGCTTCCACCCCCAGGGGCTGGACCTGCCACTGCCTGGCAGGGTCCAGAACCTTTCATACATCAGGCGACCTCGGGGTTCGGGGTTCTTGATACCTGCAGGAAAAACTTCAAAAGTCCAGGTGAAAGTAAGTTTATTAAGGCTTGGGACAGTGATGCAAAGGAAGGGCCCTTCGAGATAGGATCAGGGGGTATGCCTGGTACAGCTGCCATTGCCATTGCTCCCCTGGGTGCAGGTCTTGCCCAGAGCCTTAGAGTTTAACATAGAAGCAAAGTACTTGCCAGAGGAAAGAGGAGTGTGCTCAAAGAGACAAGGTGGTGACCCTAGTCTGGAGGATTTTATCTATTTTCTATGGGCAGAAATTTCAGGGGAGGTCCCAAGGGAGGACCTCAACAGAGTAATCATTAAACTGAATATAATGGAGTTTGGGGTTATCTTCAGGTTAGTTTCACCTCTATCTTGGATTAATCTGGCTCTAATTGTTTTTTTATTATTACCTATTTCCCTAAGGCGATTTTAAACCACCTGCTCTTAAATACCTTTGCTTAGGGAGGATTGAATCTTGTGATTTATCAGCTGTTACTTGCTCTGTGGTGACTCTTTGTCTCAGTTTTCCTCATTCCACTTGCCAGGGAATCCTAGTTTCTTACTAACCTGCCTCAATAGATTATTTTCTCTGGTGATACCCGTAAAGTGCCTGACTATTTTTACTCAGGAAAGGGTTATTTGAAATCAAACATCTACCACTGATATATTGTGTGGTATGTTAATTTTATCCCAATCACGTCTTAAAAATACTCCATGCACAAGTTCTGATAAGCACATTTTACTTCATGTAAATGCCCACTGTTGTTGGCAAATCCCATAAGAAAATGCTATTTTTAGGACTATGTTTGACAAAGCTTGTTTTCATTTACATTTAGGCAGTTATTCAGTGTCATACACAGACCTCAAACCACACTTTGTATATTTATCGCAGCAGTTACCCAGAATACATCTTACACCACCATGACGCCTGGGAAAAAGACACACGACACTCTTAGAAACAGAAACACGACACGACAGACAGGAAGCTGGAGCCTGGAGCCCAGGTGTTCTGCTCGCAGAGTATTCTGCTCATAAATCTAGTCCAAAGGTCCTATTTTTCTAGCTGTCCGGTTCCCGCGACGAGGGGCAGCAACTCTGTTAGGGCCACTTCTTGGTGACACTGAGGTGGCTGAGCTGGTCGACCAGCAGCCTGTGCTGTGGGAACTTGGCCTCGCTAGCCGCCTTTATGGCCTGGAAGGCAGCTGCTCTACGGGCCGCAGCGTGCCCGAACTCCTGTGCGGCAGTAAGGAAGGGTGTGCTCAGCCAATAGTGGTTCTCTGCCTCCATCTCCAGGCGGCGGATTGTGTTCTGCTTCCCGTGGAAAGATACGAAACGTGGCCGCCGGTGCTTCCCGATCCACTGGCGGCCGGGGATACGGTTGCGGCGCAGCAACACGGTCAGGAACATGGCGCCCGCTGCGAACAGAGACCGGGAATGGACTGGCTATGGGCCCAGCCCCGGGACAGCGGCGTCCCCGTATAAGTGGAAGCCCATTCGCTATCCCGAGCGCCCACTAAAAACAGCAAACTCACCAGAGCCGCGATTCAACAGCCCAGGACCGTCACTCTACGGCTAACGCACCGCCGGAAGTGCCTTCTCTCTTCGTGGCGTCCGCCTCCTTCGCGCGAGACCTCGGTTCCCGCGAGAGTTGACTCGTCAGCCAACCGCGGCACTAAAAACGCTTCGGGCGCCGGAGTTTCAAATGAGTGGCGGGCTCTGTGTTGCGTTGTGGACACCATGGACCCGATCCGGAGCTTGTGTACGAAGCTGCGGTCTGTGGCGGTCACCTTGGACCGCGAGACGACGCGCCTGCAGCGTGCGCTGGAGGGGGAAAACAGCGGTGAGTGGGATGGGCGGGTGGCGTAGAAACGAGCACACTGATGGGGAAGGCCGTTTTTCCGTCGTGGGAGGGGGTCGGCGGTGGAAATGCAGCGCCCAGGGGTCGCCGGACCACCCTCCCTAATTCCCTCATTTGCCCCCATGGGCGGCGTGAACTCAGCTTCCTCGGGAAAGGAAAACAGCGCTGTACTATGTAGCCATGAGAAACGGGGACAGTGCGAGTAAAACCTAAGTTGAGCTCAGCATGCGCACCTAATTTACACTTGATATGCTTGCTAGTTGCACAGTGCTTATCAGTAACATACAGTAGGAACAAAATCAGTGCAGCTGTTCAGCACTGTCCTCCACTTGTATAGGGAGTGACTTGTCTCACCCAGATGGCCCACAGTTGCAGTAAGCGTCTATTTTTTCCAACAAACCGTGCGGCCAATACAAATACTAGGACTCAGTACGGCTCTTTTTTTGTAGGTAAAGCAAAATTCTTCTTCACTAATCTTTGTATTAGGAATTTTTAAAAGTTGCAAGAGTAGTTCAGGCTTCATAAATGTCATTGTAATGTGCCTTAAAATATTGCACCCTGTAGACACAGAGTCCTTTTACTTCAACTATTTTATGAATGGTTATCCAGCCATTTAAAAATATTTATTCTTGTGACTGTAAAAACAGTACCGGGTGGGGCAAAAGTAGGTTTACAGTTGTACATCAAACATAGATTATTTTTGTATTATTATTTATTAATTATTGTGTTTTTTCCATACGAACAACTGTAAACCCTGTATGTGTGCATGGCAAAATGTTGACATACGGAAAAGTGAAAGATATGTCCTGTAACTGCACCATCAAAAGACATCACTCAATGTTTTAGTAGCTTTTCTACCATTCTTATTTTTAGACTCGCTTTGTTTTTCTTTGATTTTGTTTACATAGTTGAGATAATGCTATAAGATAGAAAATTTTATTAGCATTTTGAATTCTTGATTGTGTAGCTGAATTGCTTTCCACAAAGCTTGTGCAAGTTTACCCTCTTACCAAAATATTACCTATGTACACGAATTCTGCATTTTCTTTTGGTTTTACAAGAAAAAGTTGGATTAATTTTTCAAATTCAGCCCCATATGTATTACAGAAAATATGAAACTGAAAATTAGAGAAAATGGTCACAAAGAAATTTTACCTTTTATGATCTCAGTGATGAGACATTAAATTGGTTGACTTTTAAATATCTTTATTGAGATGTAAAACCCCTGTGACTGTTAGCAGTTCGTAGTCCCACCTCTACCTACCACACTAGCCTTATGCAAACACTAATCTACCTTCTTTCTTTATAGATATGTCTATACTGGACATTTCATATAAATGGAATCATACAATATGTGGTCTTTTGTGCCTGACTTATTTCACTTAGCATAATGTTGCAAGGGTCATCCATATCAGCATGTATTAGTAATTCACTTTATATTCATATGAAAGTTTTGGTGTGAATAAGTTTTCAATTCTCTGGGTATACACTTGGAAGTGAATTGCCAGATAAGCCTATGTCTAACTTTTTAAGGAACTGACAAATTTATTTATTTATTTTATGAGCTGCTTATTTTACTCTGCCATGTAAGAACTGGTATCTTTTTCAAAATAATATTGCTTAGCACAAGGTTAATTGAAGCATACTGATAGCTTAAGTTTGCCAAATGCTTACCTCTGAGACAGTATAAATATGGATTATTAAAGTTGTCTACTCAAGTATAAAATCTATGCAAAACCCTCATAACAGAAGCAAAATGTTCAAAGGCCAAGAAAAAAAATTTATTTTACAAGAAAGTACAACTGCAGGGTCTTTTGAAAGATCTAGAACGGTTCTGCAGAAAACTTAGTAGTTTGTCTCAGAAAGTAGAGTTCCTTGTGAGGAACTGAGGTTCCTCCTGAACCTTAGGAAGAACCTTAAATAGTTCTAGGACTTTAATTCTGGAACTTTAAGTAGAATACAAATACAAATTTAAATTTGTATTCTATTCTAGAAGAATACAAAGCAAAATTTCAGGCAGCTTTCTGAAAATAAACATTAGTTTGTGGACCACAATGAGACAAACAGGAACCTATAATAAGGAAGGTGTTCATACTTGCTGTGATTTACACAGGAACTTGACAGAGCTTTTCTCTCTGACCCCAGGCCCTCAGGCCATCACATAACCTATCTGTGGTAGTTAACAGCGCTTGGTCCAGTACTGATACTAGGCATGAAGCCAATCAGATAAGAGAAAATCAGAAGTGTTCTCATGTGTGTTTCAGTGCTTTTCAGGTCATATCTCAGTACTTTCAAATAAATCATTAAAATATACCATTTCTTTGTTATTCTCAGTATTTTACAGTTAATGGATAATCATGGTCACAGAGCTCTGTGTCAGTCCTCAGTGATACATTCAGACATGCAGTCAGATTTTCAGCATTTGTTTGGATGCAGCTAGATGGTAAAGAATGTTTTCTGTCACTGGTGGAAATTGTCTTTGCTTTAGTGCCTCCAAATTGAGAACTAGCTTTTTTCTATCACCCAAAACTTCTGAAAATGGTGCCAGGTTGGTGAAGATTTCTTTTGTTTTCAGGGAAATATCCTGAATAACTTGGCTTGGATTTCTCTGGATCTTCTGCCTACTTAACAATTAGCTGGCCAATTTCTTTTGCCAGATTTCTTAGCAAAACTGACAATGTGCAGTTTGCCCATTGTCATGGCCTCTTGCAAGCAGAGCAATGGTAATCTCACTGTCTGCCGTATTCATAAACATATCTTAGAGGTCTGATCCACCTCCGGGTCTACAAATCTGGCGACGTAACCTGTGCACATCTGACGTAACCTGTGCACATCTGCAAGGCTTCCAGCTCATCGGCATTGAGGTGCAAGTACACATGCAGTATGGTCCAGTTCTGTTGATGCCACACCAGGGCAGGCAGAGTCCTGGTAAACTCCTGGACAGCTTCTGTTTGGGGGTAATAACTGAGATACAATGTCTTTGATTGAACCTCCAAGGTATGCTTTTCAGGCACCAAAGTCCTTGCTGAGGAAAGAGCCATTTTCTTCACTCTGGCATATCCCTTTTGTAGGAACTGCAATATAGCTCTGCATCTTAATTGGGCTCCCATGTTTCAGGTATATTCTACACAATATCCTAAAGAAGGTGGCGTATTTCTCTGGGTTAAAATCTTTGGCAGTCAGAACAACAGGAAAATGAGTCACCTTTTTCAAAACTGAAGAATCTGGAACTTCCAACTATTGTGATATAAAACTATGTTCTGTACTGACCAAACACAAGAATGGAGGAGGTTTCTTTCATCCGTAAGGCAGCATTTTCTCAGCAGCAGATTCCTTAAAGTAGCTGTTGTGGAAGGATAACACCACACCCACAGAAATTCTCCTTTTCAATGAGCCCAACTCCGAGCATCAGCTGGGTATCCGCCACCTCAGCCTCTTCTGCTGCCGCCGCACCACAACTGCCAGAACTGACAAATTTTTCCCCACGGTGGATGCACTATTGTATACTTCCACCAGCAATGAATGGATGAATGGGGGGAGGATTTTATTTTTTTCACATCCTCATCAACATTTGTTATTATCTGTCTTTTTGATTACAGACATCCTAGTATGTATAAGATAGAAAATCATTGTGATGTGGATTTGCATTTCCCTAATGAAAATGCAAAAAAAAAAAAAAGTCATTGCTTGACTTTTAACAGGTGGAAGGAGATCTTCAAAGGAGGCACATTTTAGGAAAGAGAAATATAATCCTTAAAAAAACTGCCCTCACCCTCACTGGTGTAGCTCAATGGACTGAGCACGGGCCTGCGAACCTAAGGGTCACTGGTTAGTTCCCAGTCAGGCACAAGCCTGGGTTCTGGGCCAGGTCCCCAGTAGGGGACGCATGAGAGGCAACCACACACTGATGTTTCTCTCCCTCTCTTTCTCCCTCCCTTCCCCTCTCTCTCTAAACAAACAAACAAACAAATAATTTTTTTAGACCTGCTCTTATGTATATATGACCATCTGATTAATAAGAAAGGTGACAGACAGTACAGTGTGTAAAAGATGTCTTTTCAGTAAATGGTACTAGGTCAATTGTACACACGTACTAAAAAAAGAGCGGATCTTGATACTTACACAAAAATCAATTCCAGGTAAAAAAAAAAAAGAGTGGCTCTTGATCCTTACACAAAAATCAATTCCAGGTGGATTTTTTTCTCTAAATGTAAAAGAGAGCAATAAACTTTTAGAAGAACACGTAAGTGTTGCCATTGGCAAAGATTTTTAGAATAGGAATCAAAAAGTGCTCCCCATCAGTGAAAAAATCACTTGGTTGGACCATATTGTCATCTCTTCTCCCTCCCTTCTTGATCTGATTGTGAATTATGTAAGTGTTTGCTTTGAAAGGTCATCAAACTATGTACTAGAGATTTCTGTACTACTCTGCGTGTATGTTACAGTTTAAAAATTTCAAAGAAAGGCTTTAATATTAAGGCCTTTGTGATTAACAGGATATTATAAATATCTACAAGGATTTTATAATTCTAAGAAAATATACTAAATTATATTTTCTGTTTTTCCCTCCTTAATTGAACTTTTTCCTTTCAATATTCATATTGAAGACTTTGAAGATTATGCAATGAGAATTTTAAATGAACTTCATTCAGAAGTTGGGACTCTAAAGGTATCACTGCTACAATATTAACTTATCATTTTATGTGGTAATTTTAAAAATCTAAATAAATTTAGCCAAAAGTTGGAGAAATTTTAACATGCTTTCTTTCTTCCTAAAAGGATAATGTCAATATTCTTCTTGATAAAGCAAGTTTGGAAAGTCAAGAAAGCATTGGTTTCATTAAGGCAACAAAAGTACTGATGAAAAAAAATTCAGCGGATATCATGAAAATAAGAGAGTTTTTCCAGAAGTATGGATATAATCAGTGTGCCAAGAAAAATTCAGGTGTGAATAACCTGCATTTTGGAGCATTTGTTTTAGTATCAAAGAGAAAGGGCAACATGATTCAGTAAGGCTATGTTTCCCCTGGCTGTGGTTTGTTGTTCTTGCTCTGCCGTTATGTGGCCATCATTTGATCATTTATTCAGCAACCACTGTGCTGGATGCTGTGCTGATCAGTGGTACAGTATACAGTTCTTGATGTCCTTTTCAAAATACTGGACAAGAACTAACAATGCTAGATGCAAGAACAGTACAAGATATATGTATCTATGTTATTTCAGTATAGTTGGTTTCTGGTTAGCTCTGCTAGTAAATGAGAGACTGACCTTCAGTCATGTTTTATTTTTCTTATTCTCAAGTTCCTCTTCTGTAGAATTAGATTATTTTTGCCTGTATAAATTGAGAAAGCCATTGTCAATTTTAAAATTCTAGTGAAGGGGAGTATGGCATGATGGTTTTAAATTCAGAGCCAAACTGCCTGACTTCAAATCTCTGATTCCACTTTACTAGATGCATTGTCTTTGACCAGCTACTTAGCCTTGTATCTCAGTTTTTCATTTGTAAAGTGGAGATGTAATAGTCCCTACCTCTCAGGTTGTATTAGGTTTAAATAAGATAAAATTTACTGAGAACAGTACCTGGCATGTTAGTCAGCAGGTGTTAACTATTGCTATTGTTGTTCCCTTACCTTTGGTTGACCAATTTCAGTGAGCTTCAGTGTAATTTCCGTTATGAGAGTAATCTTTTACGTGAGTAAAACAATTACTTTCAACAGATATGTACTGAGGATGTGTATGGACGTTATGTAAACAGTCCACATAGTATAATGTAAGCAATTCAGCTGACTTTGGTGTGCATGAGTAATGGATTCAAACACTGGCTCTGCCATCTACATACTCGATACTGTGTGACATGGACAGTTTCTCTAAATTGCTTTCCCCCACTTATGAAATGGAGGTGATCATGGTGATGATTTTATTTAATAATCTCATCAATGACAGCCTTGTGATAAGTACAAGAGATTTTTGGTAGTTGTAACATTTCAGAATCAACAGAAAGCACAGTGTCAGAACAGAACTCAGTGAATCAGCAGCCAGCTCTTACAAGGACCAAAAACCATGAAATCAAAGTTTATTATAACTTTTTTTTAATGTGTCTTGGTTTATGCACAGACATAGTACCTTATCCTGCTTAACTTCCAGTTGCTGATCAAAACAAAGTATGCATCTCCTTACTCCCTCCAGTCTGTTGGATATCTTAGCTGGTCAAATAAATTTACCCCTAAATTTACCCCTTTTCTCTTTTGGACCCATAAGACTCTGACAGGGATCTCCACCAGTATCTGATAAGACCCTATTTCAACTATAGACCTTTCTTTAAAAGATGGAGAAAACAGAAACAAAAAAGGACTTCGCATTTGAAGGTGCTATTCTGGATCATCTAACTCCAACTTCAGTTTCATACCAAATTCATTCACCAGTAATGTACCCGGGAAATTACAAAGGACTATGGGGAAAAGTAGAGTTGTTAGTCAATTATTTAGCCGGAAGTGCTCAGTGTACTGGTTAAGCATTAGGGTTTAGAGCCAGATATAACTCTATTAAAGGTTGAAGAAATACATATCTTTCTAATGCTGTTCTGTTATTTCTTTTTTTAATTTTAATTTTAATTTTATTTTTATTTATTTTAATTGTTGTTGTTCTGTTATTTCTCACTAGGCTTTTGATACTTGTGTTCTAGACTGACAGGATTAAAATTTATCTACGTATAAACAGTATTTCCTTTACAGGCATCTATGAGTTAAATATCTAAAATAATATTTTTATACTTAATGTTAAATCTACATTGTGTTAAGAACAACTGCTAAATTACATTAACTGGGGAAGTAAGGAAATCAGACATTTGTGGGTATTGATTTTTCATCTTTTAACACTTTAGTTTACTTCTTTTCTCTAATATCATCAAAATGTGATATGGGTGGACAAGAGGTACTTGTCAGAAATTTACTAAAGGTTAGAAGTAAAATAAAGCTTTAGAGACTAAGGACAGAATCAGGACTTTTGCTGATTTTGGATATTTTTCAAATGAAACTGTTTTATGTGCTTTTAGTACTTGAGATTTCCTGATAATGTTTGAACAGAATATGACCTTCTTTTCTCCCAGAGGATGAGCAAGAAATTGTCGACTCTAAACCAGAGTCCGTTAGGGATGAAAATCTTCAAAAGTCTGATGTGAAGGATGATATATCTAATCACAAGGACAACAGTAATGTTGTTCCAAGCAGCTCTGTTTCTGAGAAGATTCCATGTAGTCCACAACTTTCAGATTTTGGACTTGAGCGGTACCTGATATCTCAAGTTCCACTGAACCCTCCACAGGCAGTAAACCACCAAAAGGAAGAGCCAAAAATGTTAACTCCATCTATCAAACAATCACTAGTTAAAGTACTAAAAACTCCAAAATGTGCATTAAATATGGACGATTTTGAGTGTGTGACTCCTAAATTAGAGCATTTTGGTATCTCTGAATATACTATGTGTTTGAATGAAGACTACACAATGGAACTTAAAAATGTGAAGGATAAAAGGTAAGCAGCTTTCTTAAAAGGCACATTTTATCTAACTTTCTATATCTTTTCTGTTCATTGATTTTTTTCCCTAGAAAAAATAGGAGGTTTCAGACTATGGAATTTTCAGGTACTTCTTATTTCAAACTTCCCTGAATCACTAATTCTATCAGTAAAGTGTGAGCTATTGTGTTTTTGTGGTGTTTTTTGTTTTGTTTTGTTTTTTTTTAGGTAAGATGTTACAGAAGGAGTGACACAGGCCTGAAAAAAAAATGATATTTGGTGAGATAGAGAAGCAAGGGTAAAATTAGTAAGAATTTGTGTTATTTTGGTATGGAGACTTGGGAAGAAAAGGGGATCAATGGTCAATCCCAGATTTCTGATTTGTTGCCTGGGATGGCACTAGAAAAAAAAAAACTAAGGAATACCTGAACCTTAGAGGGACAGGAGATATGTTGTTACATGTTGATTTTGTGGTGCCTATAGTTGTACTCTTAAATTTGAGTATTTTAATATGAATTTGAAATTCAGTGATTGATTTCATGCTAAAGAGATTGGGAGTGATTAGTAAGATTTTTAGAAAGGTAGAATTGATCAATCTAAGAACTGGTTCTTATTTAAACATAAGTGCAAATGAACTAAGGGCTATGTTTTTTATTTTTTAAGCTATTAGAGATAGTACAGAGTATAGTACTGGGAAATTGGGGAAATTCAGATAAGTGAAAAATAACCAGTTAATATGCTTTCCTATATTTTTTAAATAACTAGTTGGTAAATATAGTGGGAAAAACCCATTCAGATTTGCAACAAAAAAAGTAGAGTACCTACGCCAGTTGTAGGTGAAAAGTCTGTGTGATTCAAATCATAAAGCATGTCTGAGTTGTATACAGGGAAACTTAGGATGAAGAGAGATATTATGTTCCTGAATCAAGTGACTGAATATTATTAATATATTTAATCATATCAAATTAATTTAATAGGTGTCATGCAATTACAACAAAGTCTCCATAAAATGTTTTTTATGGTGGAGAAAGAGGGATATTTGACAAAGTGATCCTAAAATTTGTTTGGAAGAATAAAAAGGATAGCTAAAAAAATAATGAAAAATAAGAGTAATAAGGGGACTTGATCTGCTAGATCAGGAGTGTCAAACTCATTTTCACTGGGGGCCACATCAGCCTCACAGTTGCCTTCAAAGGCCAAATGTAAGTTTAGGACTGTGTAAATGTAACTAGTCCTGAACAGTTAAGCTCAGTGCTGCCACCAGGTAGAAACAAAGAAGAGGGCGGATTTGGCCCGCGAGCCTTGTGTTTGCCACCTGTGTACTAGGTATTAAAATATATAAAGCCATAGTAAGTAAAACAGTATAAAACTTCAGAGAATGGATATATAACTGCAACAAAATAGCCCAGAAACAGACTAGTTTATAATGAGTTGAACTTACGGCTTTCCTTGTAAATTAGAGCTTCTTAATCTGCTTCTAAGTCAAAACTGTCAATACAAAATGGTTCTTAACCTTTTTTGAGCCATGTCTATACATTTAAAAAAAAAAAGTTCCATGGGCTTTCTGTTCTATAAAATAGGACTGGACATTTGTCCAGACTTGACGATTTATACTAAAATTAAATTTTCCAGGAGGTTTAATAATAATAACTTTTTTATAACCTTATAATTTCCTTATTAATCATGCCAGTGAGGAAGCCATAAAAATGGAACCAATGTCCAATGATAGTGCCACTTCTGGCGTAACGAACAACCAATTGGAAAAAAATGGTAAGCGTGAAAATCAAGTTACTTCTGAAGTTACTTCTCAGCTATGCTCTTTGTGGATGATCTTTGTACAAAAATGATTCTCTCACCGTAGGTATTCTAATAGCCTCACTCAGTTGGTGACCTCGAGTTGTATTACGAACCATTCCATTCACATTCAGCATGATATACAAGAGAAAGATATATAATTTTCTGACTTGCTTTTCATAATCTTCCTTGTTATATTCAGCATTTACCAGTTTTTTAATGTTAACTTAAAGCATACATATATTTATTCACCATTTTTTAAATATATTTTATGGATTATGCTATTACAGTTGTCCCATTTTTCCCCCCTTTACTCCCCTCTGTGCTGTACCTCTCCCTCCTACCCATATTCTCTTCCCCCTTAGTTCATGTCCATAGGTCACATATATAAGTTCTTTGGCTTCTACATTTCCTATACTACTCTTAAACTCCCCGTCTTTTTTATCTAACAATTATGCTTCTTATTTCCCGTACCTTTTTCCCCATTCCCGTCCCCGCTGATAACCCTCCTTGTGATCTCCATTTCTGTGATTCTGTTCCTGTTTTAGTTGTTTGCTTAGTTTTTGTTTTTTAGGTTCAGTTGTTGATAGTTGTGACTTTGTTATCATTTTACTGTTCATAGTTTTTGATCTTCTATTTCTTAAATAAGTCCCTTTAACATTTCATATAATGGCTGAGTAATGATGAACTCCTTTAACTTTATCTGGCAAGCACTTTATCTGCCCTTCCATTCTAAATGGTAGCTTTGCTGGATAGAGTAATCTTGGATGTAGGTCCTTGACTTTTTCTTTTTTTAAGATTTTATTTATTTATCTTTAGAGGGGAAGGGAAGGAGAGAGGAAGAGAAATATCAATGTATGATTGCCTCTCGTGCGCCCCCAGCTGGGAACTGGCCTGCAACCCAGGCATGTGCCTTGACTGGGAATCAAACCTTGATCCTTTGGTTCACAGGCCTGTGCTCAATCCACTGAGCTACACCAGCCAGGGTAGTGGTCCTTGACTTTCATGACTTACAATACTTCTTTCCAGCCCCTTCTTGCCTGCAAGGTTTCTTTGGAGAAAGCAGCTGATAGTCTAATGGGAACTCCTTTGTAGGTAACTCTCTCCTTTTCTCTTGCTGCTTTTAATACCCTCCTTCTCTTTAATCTTGGTCAACTTCTTTGAGACTCCCTGAGCTTCCTGGACATCCTTGAAGTCTATTTCCTTTGCCAGATTAAGGAAGTTCTCATTCATTATCTTTTCAAATAAGTTTCCATTTCTTGCTCTACCATTTCTCCTGCTGGCACCCTATGATTGGATGTTGGAACTTTTAAAGTTAACTTGGAGGTTCCTAAGCCTCTCCTCATTTTTTTGAGTTCTTGTTTCTTCATTCTGTTCTGGTTGAATGTTTATTTCTTCCTTCTGCTCCAAACCATTGATTTGAGTCCTGGTTTCCTTCCTGTCACTGTTGGTTCCCTGTACATTTTCCTTTATTTCACTTTTCATAGCCTTCAGTTTTTCCTCTATTTTGTGAGCATATTCAACCATTTCTGTGAGCATCCTGATTACCAGTGTTTTGAACTCTGCATCTGATAGGTTGGCTATCTCTTCATCACTCAGTTCTATTTTTGGAGCTTTGATCTGCACTTTCATTTGGGCCCCCCCTTTTTTTGGTCTCCCCACCTGCTACATAGTAAGGGGTAGAGCCTTAGGAATTTGTCAAGGTGGGGCAACCCATGTCCATGCTTTGTGGGGGAGGGGTCCTAGAGGGAACAATGATTTATGATTATGATGTTTCTCTCCCTCTCTTTCTCCCTCACTTCCACTCTCTAAAAGTAAATAAACAAAATCTTAAAAAAAAAAATAAACACAAATTATATTGGCAGGAATTATAACTTAGAAGTTGAAATCTGTGTTTCAAATATTTATTTTCATGCCGTTGTATGTCTTTTAGATGCCAAATATACAGAGTCTCCCTTGGCTCCTACGTTCTCTACTCCAGGTTTGAAAATTCCTTCTACGGAGGGGAATACAGCCTTGGTAAATTTTCATAAAATTGAAAGCCCTAATATAGTTCCTAATGACTCAGATACACTACTGTTTCTGAACTCTGTTTAAAAACTTAGAATAATGCATACTTTAATTGTATATTTACTGTATACTTATGGAGGGTAATTTAGCAGCACTTACCAAGAGCTTTAAATTTTTTCATACCTTTTAACCATGTCTCAGAATTTATTCCTAAGGCTCACGTCCTGGGACATACTTACTATAGCAAGTAAGTTATTTTAAAGAGCAAAACAGAAAAGTCTAAATGTCAAATGTTAGAGAGGAAGTGAGATACATTAAAGTATGTCAATAAAAATTCAGTGTTACCTATCATGTTTTTGAAAAACAGGTAAGTTTTTAAGAAATATTTAATCATATGGAAAATGACATGTATGTGTATATACATATACACACCCATATACAATAGACATCTCTTAATCCACGGTTTTGTTTTCTGTGGGTTCACTTACCTGTGGTAAACCACTTCTGAAAATATTAAATGGAATATTCCTGAATTAAATAGGTCATAAGTTTTCAGTTGTGCTCCTTTGAGTAGAGTGATATAATCTCTCACCCTCCCGCTCCATCCCATCTAGGATATGAATCATTCCTTTTTCTAGCATGTCCACACTGTAGATACTACCCTCCTGTTTTAATCACTTAGTAGCTGTCTGAGTTATCAGATCAACAGTCAAGGTATCACAGTGCTTGTGTTCAAGTCACATAACCTTTATTACAGTATATTGTTAAAATTGCTCTATTTTATTATTGACCTCTTACTGTGCCTAATTTATAAATTAAACTTTATTATAGGTTTGTATGTATAGGAAAGAACAGTACATACAGAATTCAGTTCTATCTGGGGTTTCATGCATCTATTAAGGATCTTGGAACATATTCCCTGTGGATAAGGGGGGACTATTATATTTTAAGGAAAAAGAATAAATAGCAACAAACCAAAATGCAGTTATTTATGGGTCAATTTTATGCTTTCCCCCCTAAATTTTCCCTAGTGAACAAATTATAATCAAAAACCTCATCCCTTTTTAATTTTGATATGAACAATTAAGACAGCCCATGTGGTAGACTAAGCCATCTAACAACTTTCTCCAGTGATGGAGATGTGCTATATTCCATGTGCCCAGTATGGTAGCTACTAGTCACAGGCAGCTATTGAGCACCTAAAGTGTGGCAAGTGCATCTGTGGAACTAATTTTTAAAAAAAAATTTTACTAAGTTTAAACAACCCCAGGTGGCTGTGGCTCCTGTGTTGGACACTAGCTGTAGAGAAATAAAATCCTGGGCTTTCCTAAGATAGGATTTCTTCTTGGAGGTGAGGGCCTGTGGTAACTTGCTCATTTGTGCTGTAACTGTCATGTGGCCCAGCTAGTGTTGCCTGACATTAGGGGGGTGAATCGTCTAAATGCGGGGTTTTCATTTTTCATATTAAGCTCTAGCTCAGCCTTTATTGGTAATGGAGATAGTACTTTGTTTTCCATATGCCATTCCTTTGTTTTCTTGATTTTATTTAGTACTCAATCAGGGAAGATGGAGTCCTTTATGGCCTATTTAGCAACCCCAACAGACCTAGTAATTTTTATTTACTTTATACCACTATAATTTAATGACTTTTTTTATTCATTAGGTATCCACAGGTTATCAATTATCAGAAACAAATAGTTCATCAGATGATTTGGAAATGAAAGACTGTACATCGTTAATTTTACATTCGGACAAGTGCCTTGAGAATTGTGCCGCTCCTTCTTCCCCTGTGCTTTCTTCTTATGAGAATCTGCTCAGAACACCCACACCTCCAAAAGTAACTGCAATTCCAGAAGACGTTCTCCAGGTTATTTTCCAGGCTATTTTTTTATGATACATTTATTTCAAAGTTAGATATTTATATAATCTCTAGTATAAACTATAGTTTTATCATTGGGCTGTGTACTGGTTTGGGTATTGAAAAAATCTAAATTCTGGGCTGCTAGACCTTCCTTACACTACCTGGCTAAGATTCTTCTGAACTGAGCAAAAGCTAGTGCCATCCTCATACTTGTATGCTATCAGGGCATTTTCTCTTTAACTTCATATTCAGAAATGTATTCTTACAATGTTTTCTAATAGTTGTTCAGCTGTGGTGGCCATGTTGACCATTGCTTCCATGAGAAGCGTTGCTGGCTAAGTCAGGAATGTCATTTATCTTACAGTTCTCCAGAGGGAGGGGTGGTATTATGAGTAACTTACATTAGTGTTTCTTGAACTTCAGATGTCTTAGACCTCAGTTTGAAAAACTCTGATTTAAATGTTGGACTCTCCAACTCTTTAGTATAACATCATTTACTACTAGTCAACTACTGACTTTTAACAACTGACAAATCTAAATAACCACCATTCTGATTCTTTGAGCTTTCTCCTCCTCCCCCCATAGGAGTTGTAGTGTTGGACAATTATAATAACCATTCTAGCAACCTTCCTAGCTTATGAAAAGCTATGAGAGAGATAAAACTACTTGTCAAAATATCCAAATACAATTAGAACACTCATCCTAAGATATTAGTAAAGGGTTTATTACCCTCCTTTTCCTTTTTTTTTTCTGGGTATTATAATAAATTGAGTAAGTAAGGAGCAGCTTCTGTCTATAAGGCATTATATACAGTTCCATTTCCCTTTTTATTTCTATGTTAAAAGAGGGAAACCTTGTCAATCATAGTTGATATTTCAGACTTTTTATAATCTGTGTAACTAGTAATCTTTCTCTGGAGCATTTATTTTGCTTCATTCCTGTATATGTTTTCCCTAATATCTTTGTAAATGCTTAATTTGTTCACATGGACATACTGCTGCTTATTTCCATTATCCCCAGTGTACATTTTAGAAGGCTTTATCAAGCCTCCACTGGCAAGTTAAATTTCTAATATTGCCATCATTTCTGTGGTGTTGAGCTGTGCTTATAATAAATTCTTACTGTTTCAAACAACCCATACCTTCAAATTTTCCTTGGGTTTCTTGAATGTTTTGTAACACCTTCCAAATTTATATTGTTCATATGACTTAATAAAAACTATTTTGCTTGGTTTTAGATTTTATCAAAATACAACCCAAACCTAGCTACTACTCCAGTAGCAGTTAAGGCCATGCCTCCTAGCAAAGCATTCCTCACTAGATGTGAAGGACAAAACAGCTGAGATGTTGGCAACAAAAAACAAATGAAAGTGAGTATGTTTACCATTCTAAAGAAAATATATTTTGCTGTGTGTAATGCGCACTCTTTGCCTAAATTTTTCAGGGAAAAATAAGGATGTGCACTATACGTGGTTATAATGGTTATATCATGGGTATAATAATCCCATGTATAATGTGCATAAAAACATGAGTGCATTATATACCGTAAAGTACGGTACTTGTCATTTGAGAAGAACATCTGAAAATTGGCATTTGAATGGTTGTAAAAATAATTTTTAATTGACATTTAGCAGCTTGGGTTAGCAACCTATGTCTATGTGTAAAACTTGTGATCTCTAAATCTGACTCCCACAGTAGCAAGTCTGGGAATCTATCCCTGATTTTTTTTTTATAGAAAGTGTAAAACTGTATAACCACAATGTTGTGTCATTTGTTGATAGTTATTAATTATACCTGATTTTTTTATTTGTGTCCTTTTGCAGAAATTCTAATGGATCCATCCATCTATCGTAGAAACTGAATAGAATGAGATGAAAGCAAGGCTGGACTTAACTTTGTTTTTCACATTCCCATGTCTCCTCGCCTAAAAACCAAGCCATATCAAAGATGGGCATGGACACTGATGTCATAATACATTTTGTATTAAGTTTTGATTTAGTGTAACCTCAGTATTGTTGAGATATAGCTCAGTAATCCAGTTTTTAAATAACATTATTATTTCAGTGATTTCAGATTTACCATAGCTAATCTAACAATGGATTAAGTAATACTACTAGGAAGCAGGATCAATAATTTTTCAAATTTACATGTTATTGTTTACAGCTCAAATAAGGTCATCTCCACTCTTCTCCAAGCTGGATAGTTACTGTTGTCTGCTAGACACCGCTTCTCCCTTAACCCTAATTCTGCCCTTCCCCCGTCCCCTCCATGACTGTCCCAAAGTCTCTTACACCTTTTATTTCAACATTTCTCTTTTAAAACACAGTTGTTTACAAACAACAGCTTAATTTAGGAAAAGAAATATTTACAGGCCAGGATAACTGCACTGTAGTAGGTCTCAGATATTGGAATCAGGGACTGACCTGCTATTAGGATGTCTTTCTTTTTACTCCCAAATTTTACTTGGTGTCCATTTCATCAGGTCAACTCAGCTGTTTCCACACATGGTGCTGGCCTCTCCAAGTTCCCTTCCAGTGGCTACCCAGACCCTGAGGCCACACTCTCTGAAGATTCTGATGCCTCTTCCTGGGCCAAGTGCCCTTCTCCAGACTGTCAGATGTGGTCACAGGAACCAAGAGACTTCATCTAGAACCATCTGATAGCTTCACACCTTCCAGTATAAGTACAACTGAATAGTAATTTTATCTAAGTTCATGAAAGTACTTCAGCAAATGTCTCAGATTACAGCCAGTGGGAAAATAAGAACGTAGCATATTGTGAAGACCATTTTAGAATTTGCGAAGAAACAACTGACAAGTATGACAAGATGCTTCACAGGCTCAGCTATGAGAAATTTGATGCAGTTGAGTACCCTCTTAGAACTATGCCTTGAAAGTCAAAGGTAAAGACTGATCTCTTTATTTTGTCAGGAAATTGTCATTAAAACAAAACTTGATTTATTGTGTCCTAGGAATTACTGTGTAGTTGTAATTTTTGTTAAATGTATAAATTTCTACCAACCTTTTTGCCATTTACTACAGCTTGCATGGACAGAAATGCACAGGATGGGTGGACTGTGGAGGGAGGGTCCAGTGTCCTAGGACTGAACCTGGTAGACCATCAACAGAGGAGTCTGGGGTCAGTAAGTAGGAAGAAAGGATTTCAAGGTCACTATTGCTGAGTCCAAGTAAAAAGGAGACAGAATTGACCATTGGACTTGGTGGCAAATGGATATTGATGGCACCGATTAATTTTGATTGTCTGCTGGAGGACTATAAGAGGGAATAGAGTGAGGAAACATGGTAGAATGAGATCCCTTTTGATGAGAAGTGGTGCAGCAGTTAAGAGGGGGATAAGGAGAAAATGTGTCTAAGATGGAAATGATTCATTAAGCATTTCTGATGCCTGCCTAGTGTCTCCACTTATTCTGTGATAGCCCCTCAAATTTAATTTGTCCAAAGTTTCTTTCCCTGATCCTCCTGTGATCAGTTTGTTACTTAGAATGATGCTTCCAGCTTATGAAGCTTCAAATTTGAGCATCTTTCAAGCTTATCTCTCTGCTGAAAATTCTTTCCATTCCTGTGAAAATTAAACTCAAGTTTGACCCTAGATTAACTTCTCCCTCTCCTGTAAGTATGCTATCTGCCCAGAATGTGTATGGGCAGGTGGAATCTGTGACTTTGTGTTCATAGCTGCCTAGTCATGACTGATCCTTTCTAACAAAATAAATATTCCTCCTTCAAGCTTGTTCCATTGCAGACTCCAAAAAATTACACCTGTTGGCAAAACTACCTGTACCTAAGCCGTAAAATACAAGAACATGAACCTCACTTGGCTGCTCAAACTGGGAACTATGACCATATTTCTTTAAAAGAAGTAGGTTCAATTCTGTCAGGGCACATACAAGCAACCAATGAATGCATAAATAAGGGAAACAACCAACTGATGTTTCTCTAAAAATCAATTTTTTAATAAAGGTGTTCTGCTTTGTGTAAAATCTGAAACAGGTCCACAACTCCAGGTGACTGTGCCTTGGCAGCGATTCAGAATGCAGGATAACTTCCCAACAGAAGCAGTATCACTGCAATGGGACATGTGGGATCCATCTCAATGAATTGAGGATCAAAGAAACTATGAAACAACTTTGCAAATATAGTTTCACTAATTTATTGTTGGCCTGTTACTTAAAGCAGGTCTTAATTTCACCTGCAGGTGGAAACTAGTTGTTGTAGCTCAGTGAAGACAAATGAGATAATGCAGTGTAGTTCCCTTAGCACAGAATCTGATGCAACGAAGCACTCAAATTATACCATATTTTCCTACGTATAATGTGCACTTTTTTGCCCAAATTTTCTGAAATACCTTGCATCTACTGTTGTGTTTTCTAATTGTTACATAAAATTTCTTGTACCATACATTCAAAAATTCAGGAGGGGTATCAGGAGTGGAGTCCCACACCAGGGTTCCACTGCTAGGAAGTCAAGTCCCCACAACTTCTGGTTGCAAAACCAGCAGGGATTGCGTCAGTGAAGGTGCTAGAGTCCCAAGCAGTTCCTCTTTAAAAACCTACACATGGACTCACCTACACAGACGCACTCCATCAGAGCTCTAGTGCTGGGGTGGCACCTCAAAGGGCACCAGCAGCATATTGGGAGAGGGTGAGTAACTGGCATTGGGGTGAGCATAGGTCACTGTCCCTTTTCTGAGCCCTCCCCCAACAGCCACAGAGCCTGCAGACCAGTGCCATGTTTGAGACTCCATCAACTGGGGCTAACACTTTGACCTGCCTTGGAGATCCCCAGAGGCTCCCCCACCCAATTCGCAGGCACACCCAAGCTGCTTTTCCATATGAATCGTTGGTCTTGGTTCATGCTTCACAACTTCCCTAAATCCTAGTAAAAAAGCAATGGCTGGCCTCAGTGAGCTCCAGGTCCCACACTAGCAGCAGCCAGATTAGTTTCACAGTTTGGATTTGCCCGTGAATCTCCAAGCCCAGACAAGTAGCCATCACAGATTGCTTTACAGCTCAGGAAGGGTGCCCTGGGCAAAAGCACAGGTGCAGGCTGACCTTGTGCAGGGCACCACCTGGGGAAACCCCAAGGCCAGCATACCAAGTGGAAAGCTACAGACCACATCAAAGCACCATCACCACCACCCTGGCCCTGCACAACTGATCCACCATGGATGGCAGAGGTTGGTAGTAACTGCTCAAAGCGAACCCCTGCAGCTGATTGACCTGAGTAAATCCCTCCCATTGATCTGCCAACAGCAACCAAGGCTCAACTACAAACAGAGGGTGTACTCAGCCCACATAAAAGGTGTACCTCAGATACCCAGCTTGGGTGATAGAAGAGGTTGTGCCACTGGACCCTACAGGACATCTACATTAGGCCACATTACCAAGAAACAGTCAAAGCAGCTCCACCTACTAACATACAGAAGCAAACACAAGAAGGCTGCCAAAATGAGGAGACAAATGGCCCAAATGAAAGAACAGATCAAAACTCCAGAAAAAGAGCTAAACAAAATGAAGGTAAGCAACTTATCTGATGCAGAGTTCAAAACACTGCTTATAAGGATGCTGAAGGAACTTAGGACCTCAACAGCATAAAGACCCAGTCAGAAATTAAGGATTCACTAACTGAAATGAACAATTTACAGGGAAACAACACTAGAGTGTATGGAGCCAAGAATCAAATCAATGATATAGCACATAAGGAAGAAAAAAAACACCAATCAGAACAAGAATAAAAAGTTCTAAAAAATGAGGATAGTATAAGCAGCCTCTGGGACAGAAAGAGCAAGTAATTGAAAATCTACTTGAAAAAATAATGAAAGAAAACTCTAATTTGGCAAAGGAAATAGACATGTGAGTCCAGGAAGCACAGAGAGTCCCAATCAAGTTGGACCCAAAAAGGACCACACCAAGACACATCCTAAGATGCTAAGGGTTAAAATAAAATCTTACAAGCAGCAGGAGAAAAGCAGAGTTACCTACAAAGGAGTCCCCATAAGACCATCAGCTGATTTCTCAAAAGAAACTTTGCAGGCTAGAAGGAGCTGGAAAGAACTATTCAAAGTGATAAAAAGTAAGGACATACAAGCAGGATCACTCTGTCCAGCAAAGCTATCATTTAGATTGGGAAGGGAAGATAAAATGCTCCCCAGACAAGGTAAAGCTAAAGGAGTTAATCACCACCAAGCCATTATTAAAATGAAATGTTAAAGGGCCTTATTTAAGAAAACGGTGATCAAAACTATGAACATTAAAATAACAAACTATCAACAACTGAATCTAAAAAATAAAAACCAAGCAAACCACCAGAACAGAAATAACAACAGGCATGGGGATCATTTGGAGGGTTATCAGCTGGAAAGGGGAAGAGGGAGAATGAGGGAAATGGTGTAGGCATCAAGAAGCATAATTGGTAGGAATGAAATAGGAGGATGTTAAGAATAATATAGGAAAGGGAGAAGCTAAAGACCTTACCTGCCTGACCCACAGACATGAACTGAGAGGGTGGTGGGATTTCTGCAGGGAAGGGGGTACTGGAAAGAGGGGCAAAGGGGAAAAAAATTGGGACAACTCTAACAGCATAATCAATAAAATATACTTAAAAAAAGGAACTAAAGTTTAGAGAATTTTAAACCTTGCCTAGCAGTTTAATAGCTTTCTCTTCCCTCACCTGCTTCTCATATGCACACACATACACAAATCAATATATGAAACATCACCTGACCTAATGCTTACTCTGGGTTTAAGTAACAGTCCAGCTGCATTTTGAAAACTTAAGTATAATATTATCAAGATTTCTTATGAAGGATCTGGTAAATAACTGAAAATCTGACTTCATGTACACACTGAGAAAACTGAGAAGCTGCTGCAGACAATGCACGTGTTAGAACTCAACACTCCAAAGAGAAAAGATACTCCAAAATACATTACAAGCAAGTGGAGCAGCCAGAACACTAAAGCACTAAGCAAGGTGCACTCACAGTGACCATTAATTTCCTACTTTACATTTGAGGAAACAATTCAGTTACTCAAAGCCATACACTTACCCAAGCCAGAGATAAGGACTAAACACAAGTCTGGATTCTTGGCATTATATTCAATTAATTTCACTAGGTGTTAACTATACTTTTAATAGATTGAAATCTTTGAAGGGAAAATTCCTTATTGGATCCAAGGAAATAGCCCATATTATTTTAAGCTAGTGAGAGAATAACAGAATTAAAAGCAAGGCCTCATTGTAGGAAGCTCATAACACTGAAAAACTGGCCTGCAAATGTCTTAGTTCCTGCCTTCATATGCTTAGTAAATCAGTTTCTTCCCCACAAACAGGAAGCCATCATGGCTCTTCTCCAAAAAATTAGGTTGAAATTAAGTGTGGCTCATAGTACGCAAATCTATCTAGTGTGAATGAATAAAGAATCAGGGTTTGGGGTAAACTAGAAGAGGCACTAGATCCAGTTCTCGGCTTGCCTCTGCCACCTGTTGACTGACTTTGCAATAGACACACTAATTCCATGTAATGACCAGATTTTAAAAGACTGTCCTTTGTCCATGTTATCCACACTTCATGCTACCCACCTGCCAGTTACTTAATAGCCCTGTCAGTTGTTGTAATTCTACTTAGTAGTTATGGTTGTTAATATCTTACCGTCCCTAATTTATGAATTAAACATTATCACAGGTACAAATGAATAGGAAAATACAGTGTACATCAGGTTCAGTACTATCTACTATTTTAAGGAAAGTATCCTCCACAGAAAAGGGGGTATGACTGTAGTCACTTACACAAGGACATGTGAATACCCTCACTCAATGTGACCTTATCCCAGGCTCTTCTCTCTTGGCCTTGATTCCTCTTCCATCCCTCCCTCCATTTTCAAATTTTCTTCAAGGTAAACCTTTCCTTCTTTACCTTAAGTTCTAGCCCCTGTTTCATCAATATTGCTTCCTGTCCTTCCCATCTTTAAAACACAAAGCCTTCACTATGGCACCAGTTCTCCTTTCCTCTAACTTTCTGAAGAGTTGTATTTTGATTGTACCATGATTCAGGCAGGCTAATTTCTTCAATCACTGATAAGTTCGTCAAGTTGCCTTAGCTCAAACTACTCCAAAATGCCTCTGTTGCCATGCTCAGTCACACAGGTCCTTTTTCTATGTCCACACCACAAACTCATGCTGTTTAAGTAATATAATCCCATGGCTTTCTTGTTCTGCCTACTTGGCATTAAATACACCAACCTCAAAACGAATCCCAAATACTTAAACCCAGTTCCCATGCATCTATTAACTTTCACACTCAGGTTGATTGCACATGTATATTTAACAAGTTTTACACAGAATGCTAAGAGCACTTCTTATTTTATAGGACTTGAAACATAGACTTTCTATTAAAATTCATACCATAGCACAGCCAAACCTAATCCTAAATAAATGCACTGCAATTTGTTCAGAGCTTAAAGGCTTAATGGCAATAATGAGGGGAAGGAAAGCATAAGTTTATTTTACATAAATGAATGAAAAGTAAAGAAATAGTCAACAAAATTTAATATGGCCTCATGCGCCCTGAAGGAGGTGGTGCTCGATTCGGAGGGGTGATTGCTATGTCCAGGTAATCTCCTATCTGAAATTTCTGCGACTGCAGGGTCATGGAATCGTCAGTCCCCTTTCTCCCAGACATGGTGCTGCCAATCTCCTTTACTCTGCAGAAGAAAACCAACTGTTAATGTAGCACAAATCATGCAGCTCCATACATATTACAGTGAACACAGGACTTGATCCGCTCCATTATCTTACAGCACAACAAACTAGGTATTAACATAGTACAAATCTATATCCCCCCCACCATGAGATTCCCTAAAGGTGTTACCCCTATCAGTTTGAAACATCAAAACCAATACAGGTTCAATCTCTTGTCAAGGCACATACAGGAGTCAACCAACAGATGCATAAATAGGTGAAAACAACAAAATCAATGTTTCTCCCTCTAAAATACATTGAAAATATGAAAAAAGTTTTAAAAATATGTCACAACCAAAAAGACATTACAGAAATTAAAAATGTTACCTACCGATAGCCAGGTCTTTTAATATCTGTAAAAACAATTGCAAAATTGAAGTGTGTGCCCTTCTTCCTGGCTTCTGGGTAGACTTCTTTTACTAAACTAGTCAGCTCTTTCAAGGTAGCATCCATCCTGAATTAAAAAAAAAAAAAAAAAAGACATTGTGTTTGATTATTCAGCAACAATGTAACAAGGATATGGACATAAAAAGACTTAATTAAATGTGTCTGACTTGTGATGTCAACAACTGTCAAGGTTTTATAAATCAGTTAGTTTTAAAGCATCTAATAATACTCTTTGCCCCCCAAACACTCCCCTTACCAGCCTCAATGTTTGAAATTTTGATGAATTGAAGCCTATCAGTGCTATCTTTTGCTGCTATGTAATACCTTACTGTCCTAGTGCTTTACCCCTTTAAAGGGAACTAGTCCAAATTAATCCAAACATTTAAAACAATTGTTTTATTATTTCTAAGACACAAACTTTCCCACATTTAATATCTCTGGAATGGGAATGCACCTTGGAACAAATATGAAAGAAAAGCATTTTCATAAATACATGCAGTGTTTTTTCCTAAGGAATTTTATGGCATGTTTTACAACAGACAGAGTCCAAAAGCAAATGGAACATGAAAATTTCACAACAAAGCACAGCTCCTTTCACAATGTATATTCTTGTCCTGAACATATTTATTTGAAACTCAGAATTTAATATGGCACAATCTTTTAAAATATAAGCATCTTGGAAACAATAACAATTCAGTATAAATTTTAATACTGTTTTCTTTCATGACAACTGGGAAAATAAAATGAATGACCTGAAACTTCGAACAGCATTGCCATAAGGCACAACAAAATGACACAAGAATACCAGGTGGTGATGAAGAATAAGAACTCTAAAATACATCATCAAACAGGGAGTCATATGCCCAAGAGGTCATTTGGTTTTAACTTTGCACCCTATTTACAAATCTCCATACTACATCACACTCGAGTAAAACCATGGCTCTCAAAATATCCAGGATGACAGCATCTCCATTCTCTACTAAGGCTGATGACTCTTTCTCATATGTCCATAACAGAACAAAACAGCACTCCCCCCACCTAAAACATGCCCTTCCTCTCATATTACCATCAAAACTACCATCTCCTACTTAGTTGCCCAGGTCATAAACATAAGCACTGTTCAATTCCATCTCTATTCTGTTTTATCTCTACCTCCTAAATACAGGTCAAATTTATTTTTTCACCTTGACTACCATTTCTTTTTTACTTCGACCTCTCATTAGTTAACTCTTTGTTGACTTCAACTCTTCTCTCTGAGTTTTCTAAAGTTTGTTTTTGTACAGTATGTATGTCACGCAAGCAACACATGTTCCCATCTTTGGGGAGGAAATCCATTCTTGGGAAGGCAGCAAAGAGTATAACATCTACCACCAGAAGCAGCATCCCAGGATAGCACCCCACTCCATGGTTTGAGGTGCCAGGTTGCCAAGGAAAACATGGACAACAATTTATGCACACAAAGACAAGCAAGATCAACTTCAATAGTGAGTGCATGTGGGTACCCCACTGCCAGCAAGTTCTCTGCATTGGTTTCACTCTGCAACCAATGCAGAGAGGTGGTTTGCATGCATCCCTTTTGTGTTGTAGGTGGAGGATCCTGCATACAGCAGCAGGGTTGATCAAGTGCCATGACACTTAAGCAGAACGAAGAACACATCAACAAGCCCAGAACAGGAAAAGAAACTCCCAAAGAGATATGGCCAGTACAGGCTGTGAGGGCTCTTTATTTCTTTACAAGGAAATACTCTGGGCCTAAGGCTACTTTTCTGCAGCTTCTGCAAAGGGTAAAAAGCTGGGCAAGACTGCCTTTCCCAACTTGATGCATGTTCATTATTGAAGAAGGGGGAAAAAGCCACATGTAAGAATACAATAAATTATAGCGCAAACTCACCAACCAGAAATAGTGGATTAACATCATTCTAGGAAAGCATCTTTTTTATGCCTTCCTAGAGCATATACACAATGTTACAGCAAAAGAATATTATCAAGCATATTATATACGCTGAGGTAGTAACACAAACAGAACTCATGAGATAGTATACATATTTTTGAGCAAATTAAGTTTCACTTGAAATTAACAGAAAAAAAAAACAAGTCAAATTGAAGAACTGTAAAACTTCAAAGATTTTGTTACTCCCTTTCCTCTCCCTCAAATCAATAAACATATCCACAGAGGATTGGGGTGGGGTGTGGGGTGGGGAAGAGCTGTTCTTTCAAATAAATAGATGGATAAGCAAGTAAATCATAAATAAAAAGCTTGAATACAGGGGTGAAGAATGCAAGAAGCCCCCTTGGGGCTTTAGTCTTTGCTGGGTGACTGTGAGGATCACTTTCACATGTCAATATAATAAAGCTGAAGCACAGTTTTTCAAACATGAATGCATGTGCTATGTAAGCAAGAGATGGTCCCAGACTTACAAGATGTGACCACAAGGGTAAACAACCAATACTTTACAGTGTAATTATATTAAATGCATTTTCAATTTACATTATTTCCAACTTATAATGGGCTTATTGGGGCACAACCCCAGGATAGATCAAGGAGCATCTGTATTTTGTAGATGGAATTAAAGTCTATCCTCAGTTGGATTTTAAAGAGATTATTCTACATAATCTGATTATGCCTAATTCAATCATTTGGAAGGTGTTATCAGGCAGCAACTATAGCTTTTTAGCCCGTTTGAGAATTCTAGCTGGCGCTCCCTGATATCCCGTTTCAGATTAGGAATTGAGGAGCCTAGGCACAATTTAAACCAATTTGCAATAAATCTCTTAATAATATATAGCTCCAACTGGTTCTGTTTTCCTGCTTGAACTCTGATGCAGTGACCTATGTAATTCTCTTTCAATAACCTGTTTGAAGAACACCCAAGTACAGGAGAGATACCACTCTTGTGGCATCTGGCTTGTTCCCCCAACTCCACAGAGTGACTTGGACTTCAGCAAGTCTTGCCTCTTGACTTCCACTCCTTTTCCTTGACTTGTCTTAGGGCTGCCTACTTTATAGTTCAGTCCACTTCTACAAATTGAGAATTCCAAAGCTTTGTTAACTAATCTCCCTCATTACCGTTCTGGAAATGGGGGCAGAGCTTTGTGCTACCCCCATACCAACTATCGAGGCTGTCTGTCTTACTTGGGCACCATTTTGAGGTATAAGATAAGGATGTCTTTCCTAGTTTGATTGCATTTTATGGACAGGATAACTTAGGACAGAATTTTTTTGTAATCTTTTTTCTCAACTGGGAGTCAAGGGTTTGTTAAACAACCCTGTCATCTTCATTCTGAATTAAGTGTTTTTGTGTGCTCTTGTAAACTCACTAGAATGAACTCTCCATACACTTTACTAAATGGAGATTGAGTTTACTCACCACCCCTTATTTAATTTACATCCTCAAGGTCTAAGCACAGCACCTGGTAAACTGGAAATCTTATTTGTTGGAGAAAAAATATACTTTAATCTCTAAACAGAAGTTTTCATCAACCCATTAGTAACAGTTCTTCCCTATAAGTTAAATCAACCTTCCCAGAACTTTATTCTGGAATGAAACTAAACTGGAATCATACTATTACATAAATTTAACAAAGACAAGACCCCAATTTTTAAAGAACTGAGTTCTAGTACCTTGGTCTTAGAGTGTAAAATTGGAGAATGTAAGCTACTGTGTGAAACAGTTTGGCAGTTCCTCAAAAAGTTAAATACAAATGACCACATGATCCAGCAATCCCACTTCTGGGTATATACCCAAAAGAACTGTAAGCAGGGACTCAAACAGAGACTTGTACTCCTATACTCATAGCAGCAGCATTCACAATGGCTAAAAGGTAGAAACGGTCCCCCAAATGCCCATTAATAAACAGATAAAATATCATGTATCCATCCAATGAAATATTAACCAGCCATAAAGAGGAATGAAGTTCTGTTATGTGCCACAACACAGATGAATATTGAAAACATTATGGTACGTGAAATAAGCCAGACATAAAAGAACTAATATTATGTAAGTCCGCTTATATGAAATGCCTAAAATAGGCAAATGCATATACACGAAGTACATTAGTGTCTATTGGAGGCTAGGAGAAGGGAAGAATGGGTAGGTATTGCTTAATGGCTACAGATTTCATGTTGGAGGAAATAAAGTTTTGGAAATAGATAAAGGTAACTGTTGCACAATGTGACTGTTTAATTCCACCAAATTGTACCCTTAAAAAGAGTTTATTAAAAAGAGTTAAAATGACAACAATTAAAATAAAATTTAAAAAGTCAAAGAAAAAGAAAAACAAGAGTTAAAATGGCAAATGTTAGTGTAACACCAATTTTAAATAATTATGCGCCCTTTATTATCACTACAAAGCCACTAGGGCCCCTGGCCAGGTGACTCCATCGGTTGGAACATAATCACCTCCACCTTCCACCAAAAGGTCGCGGGTCCTATTCCCGGTTGGGGCACATACCTGGGTTGTGAGTTTGATCCCCAGCCGGCACGAGCACGGAGGCGATCGAGGGATGTTTCTCAAATCAATTTCTCTGGCCCCCCAATCAATAAACATATCCTCAAATGAGGATTTTTTAAAAAGGCCACTATGACACCAAACCAAGACAGTCTGGAGAATGTGATTCAGGGGTAGGTAAAGTACATAAGGGATAAACATTGGGCGCACATAGTTCTACACTGAACATGTGTCAGGGTCTTTTCCATTCGGCATCAAATCAATTATTCCGGTTGCGTTGATTTTTTCAGGATGCTAGGGCAGCTAAGATTCAACATCACGTGAAGTGCTCCTTGAGGATGATATCCCTGGACAGCACGGCTCCCCTGACCCTGCTATCCCAGCCTGACCCTGTTACCCCAGCACCATTTACTCGACCAGAAGGAGCCCCTTCAAGGTGTCTACCGCGTTTTAAAGGTTCACACACCATTTTTGTGCGGAGCAGCCGCACGTCTTCACAACGCAAAAGGTTGACCATTAAACGCAGAGGCGTTACAAGACGGGCCAATCCTTTCACCCACCAGCCCCCTCACTGTGCGAGACGGTGCCCGCAGGCCCAGTGGCGGAGGCTCCCCAACCCTCTCCGCGGAGACCGGACTCCGCCGCCCCCGCGCGCCCGCTCACCAGGTGTAGATCTGCAGCTCACTAGAAGGCACGTTCCCGCGAGAGAACTCATCCATGCGGTGGTGGCGCCCGTTGTTGGTGGTGAAGACGCGGAGCAGCAGAGGGCACGTCTGCGGGTGGGAAGAAAGGCATTAAGTGAAGCAGGGCAGCCAGCGCGGGGCCTGGGCCTCCTGCATACTCCGCTCTGCCACCCCTTCGCCACCTAGTCCCGACCACTCACCTTCTCTCGGTCGATTGGCTTCTCTGGTTCCTTCTTAATCTCCTCCTGGGTGACGCGCGACTCCACCGCCATCTTCCTCGGGTAGCCCGCGAGACGTTCGCTCTGACTTCCGACTTACGCAGCTAGCCGAACAGGAAGACGAGCGTCTCGCGACACGAATCAGGGTTTGCAGCGGACCGGAGGTGGGGAGGGGCGGGGCGTTCCTCCGCACAGGCGCACTTCTTTGTGCAGTGCGCAAGCGCGGGCCGCCAGTTCCTGTGGGTTTCGTAGTCCGGGGGGGAGGGGGGCGGGGCGGGTCCTGTAGTTCCCTCCGGCGGGACACAAACGGGACAATGCTGGACTGTATTGGCCAAAGAAGCTTTTAAAGGCATTTTCGCACGAAATGATAAAACCTTAACACAGAACCCTTAAGGACAGTACATAAGTAAAAAACATGCTTTAGTTTAGCAAAATATGGAGCTCTTCTTTTTGGTGGAGGACGGATAGCATGCTGTGAAAAGGACTCGAACCGGGACACGGGAGTTCGTGCCCAGGGAAACACTCAAAGCTGAGGGGATGATGAGCGTGATCTGTACCGAGGGAAAGCAAGACTTCCCTCCGCCGCACCCTCGCACACCCACAATTTCTGGTGGATCAAAGACCTGAGCGGGAAACACAAAACCAAGATAACACAACAGACCATCTTCGTGGTCAATGGGTAGGGATAGTTGACAAAAAAAGCACTAACCAGAGAGATTGACAGATTTAATTACACTAAAATTTTTCTTAAAAAGAACACCCAACCTGACCTTCAAAATATATCATAATGGATGCATATGACTAACAACGGTAGTGTCCAGGATATGTAAGAACTAAAGCAAAAGACAGACATCCCAATAGAAACGTGGGTAAAACTATTGAATGGTTGCTTTTAAAATGGAGAAATCCAAGTGGCCAATAAATACATATGGTCCTCAAGCTCATTGCTAATCAGGAAATGCATTAAAATCACAGTGATTGGCGTTCATTGATTGCTTTTAAAGGAATTACACGCAATAACTTGGTAAAAATTAGAAATTCTGATAGTTGTTGGTAGACTAATGGGAATTCTCTAGTGGGGTGGTGAGAATGTTAACTGGTATGCCCTTTTGGAAAGTAGTTTAGAATTATTTGACAATTATTTGGTAAAGTTGAAGATATACTTTAGATCTAACAATTTCACTGGTATTTACCCCTGGAGAAAAGCTTGCTCAGCTGTATCCAGAGACATTACAAGAATGTTCCTAGCAGTATTGTTTATAAGAACAAAAAATTTGAATAACCAAGTGTGTATCAACATTATAATAGTTCAAAGAACTGTGGTATATATACAGCACAAAACTATTAAACATCATTGGAAAATGGAACATAATACATGAATAACAACGAACAAAGTGTAGCTACATGAATTTCATAAGCATAATTGTGGGTGTAAAAAGCCAAAGACAAAAGAATATACACAATTGGGATCTGTTTTTATAACATTTATCTATTATTTATTATTAATTTATTTATTTATAGAGAGAGGGGAAAGGAAGAAGAAAGAGAGGGAGAAAATCATCAATGTGTGGTTGCCTCTCACATGGCCCCCACTGGGGACCCGGCCTGCAACCCAGGCATGTGCCCTGACCAAGAATTAAACCATGACCCCTTGGCGCTCAATCCACTGAGCTACACCAGCCAGGGCTGTTTTTATAATATTTAAAAGTAGGCAATACCATATTGTTCAGGATGCATCCCCAAGTGATAAAACAATAAAAGAAAAGCACTGATTACCACAAAGTCAGAATGGTAATTACCTCTGAGGAAAAACAATTACCTCTTGGGGGGAGAGGGGATTGTGATCAGGGAAAGGCAAAGGAGTGCTTCTGGAGTGTTGGCAATATTCAGGTTTTTTTAATTAGGTGACGATTACATAGTTTTTTATTTTAAATTGGTCTTTAAACAGTACATTTATGTTTTACATACTCTTCTGAATGAATGTTATATGTTGCTATTTTTTTAAATAGCCCTCCAAAGAAAGACAGAATGCGTGTAAATAGATAAGAAAAAGACAAACCATCCAACAGAAAAAATGAGCAAAAGGCATATAAGCCTCTCAAAGAAAACACAAATCACATGTAAATATAAAAAATATCCAACCTCATGAATAACCATAGAAATGCACGTTTAAATCCCATGAGCTAACAGTTCACTGTACTAGACTAGCCAAAATATAAAAGTCTGACAACCCAGTGCTGTCAAGGGGATGAAGAATAGAGCATTTTTATAGGCTACTCTCATCCACTTTGTAAAAATTGGTGTCACCTAGAAAGATTGAATGTATGTACACGATAAGACCCAGCTATTCCATTTCTATTTGTGTACCCCAGAGAAACTGTTAAACATGCGTACCAGGCAACATGTTGAATAATGTTCAAATAACTAGACAGGATCTGAACATCTACCAAGTGTATAGTTATAAAATGGAATACCATAGACTTGAAAGTAAATGAATGAGTCAATATGCTTTTTTTAAGGGTAGAATAAAAGAAGCAAGCAACAGAAAAATACATACAATAGGATTCAACTTATGCAGAGTTCAAACATAGAAACACACTCCCCCAACACTAAAAAATACTGTTTAGGGAAACAAACAACAGGTAAAACTATAAAAAGAAGCAAGGGGATGGTTAACACAAAATTCAAGATGATGTTACCTTTGAGAGTAAACTGGGGTGACAAAATTTGTGAAGGGCATCCAGGGAGCTTCTCAAGTACTACTAATGTATTTCTCACTAGAGGGGAGTGGGTTTTCATTCTCTACTTTTAGCTATACTTGTTAGATACTCGTGTGTGTATGTGTGTGTGTGACTGAGATCAATGTTTAAAAAAATTTTTTTAACTTCTTAGGAATGGGATCTTGAATGCAGTCAATATTCAGTTCTTTTTTAAAAAGATATTTAAATGCCCTGCCCAGTTCTATTATTCTATTATTAAATTCTTTTCAAAACCTCCATAGTATATAAAATAAAAATAAACAAAAAAATCTCCATAATATAAAAATACAGACACATGTGGGCACTCTGATCAAAGAGAAAGCCTTGGAACTGTGCAAATGAAGAACCTAGTAACCTGGTGTTATTGGGAAGTTTAGTTGCTTAGACATAAGCTCTTATTTTTGACCTTTCCAAATAACAAGGTCTTATCAAAATGGAATTTCCCAATTTTTTTGTGGCAGTGAAATGGCAGCTATATTTCAGAATACTTAAGGTAGCTTTTCAGCATCCCTCAATCCACCTACCTGACATTCTAGGCCCTGCTCTGAACACAAAGTATAATATGTAAGTATATGCATCCTTCTTCTTTCTCTTTACAAGTCACACATATGAGTATTATACTTCTTGGGTTGTTCCAAGAGCAATCTCAAACCAGTAGAACAGAATGAAGGGTTACATTTACTTGTCACAGAGTTGAAATATCTCTCACTTTACCCCCTATTTTAAGCATTTGAATGATTAGATTGAATGTTTTTTAAACACATCCTTTTCCTCAATAGTCTGCAGAGTGTCAACAACATACAAGAAGCAATTTGTAGAGGGCAACTAAAAGGATTAATTAATGGTTAAAAAAGTTTACTCTGTAAAGTTAAATAGACCTTAAATTTAAACTTCGCTTAGTCATTTGCTAGCTGGTTAATCTTGAATCATTTAACTGCTCTGAGTCACAGATTCCTGATCCATAAATTATCATAATAAAATACCAAATAGCATCTTATGAGAAATAAATGCATCCAACAAAGACAAAAAAAAAGAAATAAATGCATCTAAAGTAGTTGACTTAGTGTCTGCCACATCTTACGCACTCAGCAACTGTGAGCCATCATCATCTCCATGTAGATTCCACATTATTTTGCACTTAGGCAAGGGGGGCAAATTCAGAGGCTAATTGTCCACGGATTGCTGATCCTGTGAAAACTTTATTAAAAAAATAGAATAGCTGTCATAAGTATTTAATTATAAGTCTTTCTCAACTCCTTATGCACATTTATATAAAGTTGTGCTAACCTTCAATCACTGCAAAATACTGACAGCATGTTTACTCAGTTTTTTAAAAAGCAGCTATGGGAATTATTTGGGTAAGTATTTAACCATCAAATCTCTATGGAGTACTTTTTAAAAATTATGTTCAGATGATTATGCTATTACAGTTGTCCCAATTTTTCCCCCTTTGCCCTCCTCCACCCAACCTCCCCCCTCCCCCCCGCCCCACACACACACTCCCTTGGGCAATTCCTGCACTGTTGTTCATGTCCATGGGACATGCATATATGTTCTTTGGTTACTATATTTCCTATGCCATACTTTACATCCCCATGACTATTCTGTAACTACCAACTTGTACTTCTTAATCCCTTCATCTTTTTGGCCCATCCCCCTGATCCCTCCCACCTGGCAACCATCAAAACATTCTTTGTATCTGTTTCTGTGTATATAATTCTGTTTCCATTCTGCTTGTTTATTTTGTTTTTTAGATTCAATTGTTGATAGATATGTGTTTATTGCCATTTTATTGTTATTTTTAATCTCCTTTTTCTTTTTAAAGAAGACCATTTAACATTTCATATAATACTGGTTTGCTGGTGATGAACTCCTTTAGCTTTTTCTTGTCTGGAAAGCTCTTTAACTGCCCTTTAATGCTAAATGATAGCTCCACTGGGTAGAATAACCTAAGTTGTAGGTCCTTGCTTTTCATCACGTTGAATACTTCTTGACAGTCCCTTCTTATCCGCAGTTTCTTTTGAGAAATCAGCTGGAAGGGAAGTCTTATAGGAACTCCCCATGTAGGTAACTAACTGCCTTACTCTTCCTGCTTTTAAGATTCTCTCTTTGTCTTTACCCTTTTGGCATTTTAATTATGATGTGTCTTGGTGTGGGCCTCTTCGGGTTCATCTTGTTTGGAACTCTGCACATCTTGGACTTGTATGTCTATATCCTTCACCAAGTTAGGAAGTTTTCTGTCATTATTTTTTCAAATAAATTTCTGATTTCTTGCTCTTCCTCTTCTCTTTCTGGCACCCTCATGATGCAAAGGTTGGTATGCTTAATGTTGTCCCAGAGGCTTCTTACACTATCCTTATTTTTTTTGGATTATTTTTCTTCTTGCTGTTCTCAATTGGTTGGTTTTTCCTTCCTTATATTCCAAATCACTGATTTGATTCTCAGCTTCATCCACTCTACTGTTCATTCCCTATAAATTGTTTATTTAAATAGTGTATCCTTCTTTCTGACTGGATCTTTATGCTGTTTAGGGTCTCACTAAGTCCCTTGAGTATCCTTATAACCAATGTTTTTAACTCTACATCTAGTAACTTACTTGTTTCCATTTAGTTTAGTTTAGTTTTTTTTTTTTTTTCCTGGAAGTTTGTTCTGTTCTTTCATTTGGGCCATGTTTCTTTGTTTCCTAATTTTGGCAACCTCCTTGTGTTTATTTCTATGTATTAGGAAGAACTACTACGTCTCTCAGACTTGGCAGAGTGGCCTAATGTAATGGTCCAGTAGCACAGCCTGCCATATCAGGTAATGCTGGGTACTCGAGGTGTGCCCACCATGTGGACTGTGTACACCCTCCTGTTTTAGTTGAGCCTTGATTGCTTTTGGTATATCCGAGGTCAACCACCACCTGTGTTCTGTCCAGGGTCACACAATATAAGCTACAAAGTGATCTGCAGATGGTTGCTGCTTGTGCTGGGCATGGAGGTTCCCAGGCAAAGCCAAGCTGTGAACCAAGGCCAGCGGCTGCTAGTGCTGGGCCTGGGTTAACTTAGCAAGATGTATGGTGCTCACTGAAGCTAGATGCTGCCTGTTTGAGAGAATTTAGGAAAATCTGAAACATGGGTAAGACAAGTCATTCATATGGGAAAACCACTGGAAAGAGCTTGGGCTGGGCCCAAAAGTTGGGCAGAGCCAGACCTCAGGAAATCCCTAGGGTGGGGCAAACAATGTAAGCCAGGTTGAAGGAGTCTCAGATATGTGCCTGCCTACAGGCTCTGTGGCTCTGTGGGGGAAGGGCTCAAAACAGGGACAATAACCTCTGCCAGCACTTCTGTCTGGGAAAAAGCTAACCCCCAGCTCTTGTGCTGATGCCAGACAATTCAGTTCCTCCCTGTATTTCTCTGGTGCCTTTCAACCTGCTGTCCCCATGCGGAAGCACAGAAGGAGTAAGTCTGAGTAAGTCTGTGTGTGAGCCCTTTAAGAGGAACTTCCAGGGAATCCAGAAGTTTCTGTTTTCTACAGTCTCAATTCCCACTAGTTTTTATAGCCAGAAGTTAGGGTGACTTCTCTTCCTGACACTGGAACCCTGGGCTGTGGGGCCTGGTGTGGGGCTGGGACTCTTTGCTCCTGAGATATCCCTCTTGATTTTTATCTGCCACACTTGGGTGTGAGACCAGCCCATTCTGTGTCTACACCCTTCCTACCAGTCTCAATGTGGTTTCTTCTTTAATTCATAGTTGTAGGGCTTGAATTCAGCCCAATTTCTGATGGTTCTGATTGACAGTTGTTCTATAGTTTAGTTATAATTTGATGTTGTGGGAGGATGATCATGTTTACCCTGTGCAGCCATCTTGACTGGAAGTCCTGTATGAAGTACTTTTTTGGAAGACCTGGGGTGGCTCTTCTGGCCCTGATTCTAAGGTTCCATATGAAGGAAAATCTTCAATAATTTATTAGTTCTTTGGGATTAGGAAATGTATGCAAATAGATGACTTTGTAGTTTTTTAAAAGTATATTTTATTGATTATCCTATTACAATTGTCCCAATTTTTTTCTCCTCTTTATCCCCCCTCAGCCCTGCACCCCCCACCTGCCTGCATTCCCCCCTTAGTTGAAGTCCATAGGTTGTACATATGAGTTCTTTGGCTTCTCTATTGCTTATACTATTCTTAACCTCCCCTATCTATTTTGTGCCTACCAATTATGCTTATTATTCCCTGTACTTTTTCCCCCAATTCTCTCTATCCCCCTCCCCACTGATAACCCTCCATATGATCTTCATTTCTGTGATTCTGTTCCTGTTCTAGTTGTTTGCTTAGTTTTTATTTTTTTTTCAGGTTCAGTTGTTGATAATTAAGAATTTGTTATTTTATTGTCCATAGTTTTTAATCTTCTATTTCTTAGATAAGTCCCTTTAACATTCCATATATTAAGAGCTTAGTGATGATGAACTCCTTTAACTGGACCTTATCTGGGAAGCAACTTATATGCCCTTTCATTCTAAATTATAGCTTTGCTGGATAGAGTAATCCTGGATGTAGGTCTTTGTCTTTTATGACTGGGAATACTTCTTTCCAGCCCCTTCTTAACTGCAAGGTTTCTTTTGAGAAATCAGCTGACAGTCTTAGGGGCACTCCTTTTTAGGTAACTCTCTCCTTTCTTCTTGCTGCTTTTAAGATTCTCTCCTTATCTTTAATCTTAGGTAACTTAATTATAATGTGCCTTGGTGTGTTCCTCCTTGGGTCCAACTTCGTTGGGGCTCTCTGGGATTCCTGGACTTCCTGGAAGTCTATTTCCTTTGCCAGATTGGAGAAGTTTTCCTTCATTATTTGTTCAAATACCTTTTCAACTTCTTGCTCTTGTTCTCCTTCTGGCACCCCTATGATTCAGATGTTGGTGCGCTCAAAGTTATCCCAGAGGTTCCAAAGCCTTTCCTCATTTTTTTTTAAATTCTTGTTTCTTCATTCTCTTCCAGTTAGATATTTATTTCTTCCTTTTGTTCCAAATTGTTGCTTTGAGTCCCAGTTTCCTTCCTTTCACTGTTGGTTCCCTGTATATATTGCTTTATTTCACTTTGGGTAGCCTTCATTTGTTCCTTCATTTTGCAACTGATCTCAGTCTGTTCTGTTAGCATCCTGATTACCAGTGTTTTGAACTCTGCATCTGATAGGTTGTCTATCTCCTCATTGCTTAGCTCTTTTTCTGGAGTTTTGATCTGTTCTTTCATTTGGGCCATATTTCTTTATCTCGCATATCTGTTAAGTTGTAAGGGGGCAGAAACTTAGGTATTCACCAGGGCAGGGCAACCCTCTTGGCTGAGTTGGGGGACTGCCTAAGGGGGAGGGATCAGAGAGGGAATAATGCTGCTTGCTCACTCAGCACTACCCCAATTTTCCAACATACTCTCCTGTGAGACTGAGAGCTTTTCCCACCTTCTCAACCCCCACAGTATTTTACCACTAGAGGTTTTGAGTCTTTAGTTTCCCAGTAGCCAGCCCCTCCTTGCTGGTGAGGTTCCTCTCTGCCTGCCCTGCTGCCTGTCTTCACCCACTCCTACTGGTCTGGATGAATGTTTCTTTAACTCCTTGGTTGTCAGAATTCCATGCAGTTCAATTTTTCTGGCATTTCTGGTTGTTTATTGTTTTTAAATTGTTTGTTATCCTTCTTTTGGTTGTGTGAAGAAGTGAAGCATTTCTACCTATCCCTCAATCTTGGCTGGACTGGGACTTTGTGGTTTTGATGTCCACTGTGGCATGAATAAAATTAAAGGCCCTCCTTTATATATACCTGACACTAAAATATATATTAAGTTTTTAACATTTTAAAGTGCTTAGGAAAAGCCCTGGTCAAGTGGTTAGAGAATAGTCTCCATATGTCGAAGTTGCAGGTTTTAACTCCCATTGGGGCATGTACTGGAAGTAACTGATGAATGCATAAATAAGTGGAGCAACAAATTGATCTCTCTCTCTCTCCCTTTCCCTCTCTCTCATTAAAATCAATAATAAATTTAAAATATTCAAGTGCTGACTTCCAGCCAAGATGGAGGCATAGGTGGACACACTGTGCCTCCTCTCACAACCAAAATTAAGGACAACAAAGATTTAGAAACAAGAAAACAATCAGAACTGATAGAAAATTGAACTCTATGGAAGTCCAACAACCATTCATCCAGACCGGTAAGAGGGGCAGAGTTGCAGCAGGAAGAAGTGTAGGTGCGGACAGGGCATGCAGGCAGAGGCAGCTGGCAGATCCCAGGTGCACAGGCAGTGGCTAGTGGACCCTGGGCATGGGGTAGCAACTGTGCAGACCCAGTGAGGCCTCGCAAGGCAGCTGGCTGACTGGGTGGTCCCACATTCATGCACAAATAATCCAGGAGAAGGGGAAGCAGTGGCAGAGACTGGAATCCGAGAGAGAGCAGAGCAAGCACCATTGTTCCCTCTCAGACCCTGCCCCCACATATAGCATCACTACCCAGCAACTGGGCTGCCCTGCCCTGGGGAACACCTAAGGTTCTGCCCCTCACTACATAACAGCTGCAACTAGACCAAAAACAAAAACAAAAATGGCTCAAACTGGAGAACAAATCAAAGGCCCAGATCCAATTCATCTAAGTGACCAAGAGATAGCCAACCTATCAGATGCACAGTTCAAAGCACTGGTGATCAGGATGCTCACAGAATTGGTTGATTTTGGTGGCATATTAGATGAACAAATGAAGGCTACGATAAGTGAAATGAAGGAAAATGCACAGGGAACCAACAGTGGTGGGAGGAAAACTGGGACTCAAATCAATGGAGTGGACCAGAAGGAAGAAAGAAACAACCAAACAGAAAAGAATGAAGAAACAAGAAAATTCAAAAAAATGAGGAGAGGCTTAGGAACCTCCAGGACATCTTTAAACGTCCCAACATCCAAATTATAGGGGTACCAGAAGGGGAAGAAGAGCAACAAGTGGAAAACTTATTTGAACAAATAATAAAAAAGTACTTCCCCAATCTGGCAAAGGAAATAGACTTCCAGGAAGTCCAGGAAGCTCAGAGAGTCCCAAAGAAGTTGGACCCAAGGAGGAACACACCAAGGCACATCATAATTAATTACCCAAGATTAAAAATAAGAAGAGAATCTTAGAAGCAGCAAGAGAAAAGAAGTCAGTTAACTACAAAGGAGTTCCCATCAGACTGTCAGCTGATTTCTCAATAGAGACCTTACAGGCAAGAAGGGGCTGGAAAGAAGTATTCCAAGTCATGAAAGGCAAGGACCTACATTCAAGATTGCTGTATCCAGCAAAGCTGTCATTTAGAATAGAAGGGAAGATAACGTGCTTCTCAGATAAGGTAAGGAGTTCATCATCACCAAGCCCTTATTAGATGAAATGTTAAAGGTACTTATCTAAGAAAAAGAAGATAAAAAATGTGAGCAGCAAAAAGACAGCAAACTCACAGATATTAACAACCACACCTAAAACAAAAGCAAACTAAGCACACAGCTAGAACAGGAGCAGAAACACAGAAATGGAGATCACATGGAGGGTTAGCAACAGGGGAGTGGGAGGAGGAGAGAGGAGGAAAAGGTACAGAGAGTAAGTAGCATAGATGGTAGGTAGAAAATAGGGAGACAGCAAGAATAGTGTGGGAAAAGTAGAAGCTAAAGAACTTATGACACATGGGTATGAACTAAAGGGGGGAATGTGGGTGGGAGGGGGTGTGCAGGGTGGAGGGGAATGATGAGGAAAAACGGGACAACTGTAATAGCATAATCAATAAAATATATTTTAAAAAATATGTGCATATTACCTGCTTCAGCAGCACATATACTACAACTAGAATGATACAGAGAAGATTAGCATGAGAGCTGCACAAGGATGATATGAAAATTCATGAAGTGTTTCATTTAAAAAAGTATGTACACATATGTACATGAATATTCTGGAATGAGTTATTCAAGTGTATTTACAGTTTCCTTTGTTGAAAGTTAATAAAAATGTTATTTACATCTCTTTGTATTTTCCACATTTTCTTGACTATATGTTTACTCTTAGAAATTAGAAAGTAAAAGTAATGTTTTAAAAAGTAAATCTCACCCTGGCTAGTGTGGCTCAGTAGATTGAGTGCCAGCCTGCAAACCAAAGGGTTGCCGGTTCAATTCCCAGTCAGGGTACATGCCTGGGTTGTAGGCCATATCCGCAGTAGGGGACATGGGAGAGGCAACCAAGCAGTGATGTTCCTCTCCCTTTCTCTCCATCCCCTCTTTCTAAAAATAAATAAATAAAATCTTAAAAAAAATAACTCTCTACAAAAACACACAAGAAGATATTGATGGAATAACCCTTTTAAAGCACTACTACCACAACCACAACAAAATTATAACTACACTACAGAAAAACCATCAAGCAGACCATCTGAAATCTGGCTGAACAGAAGTCCTACAACTAAGGACATAAAGAAGAAGCCACTTCAAGACTGATAGGAGGGGCAGAGATGGGGAATGGGCTGGTTCCACACCCATATGTGGTGGTTAAAAATTGGTAGGGGTATGTCAGCTGCAGAGGTCCCCCCTAATGAGTGATAGTCCCAGCCCCACTTCAGAACCCCCAGTCCACATTTCCAGTGCTGGAAAGAGAAGTCCCCATAACTTCTGGCTGTGGAAACGGATGGGGATTGTGGCTAAGTGAGACCAAGGGCTCCTGGTGTCTCAGGTTTTCCTCTTAAAGAGCCCACACACCAACTTATTAGGACTCACTCCCTCTAAGTTCCAGCACTGGTGCAGCAGCTTGAAAGGTGCCATACAGGGACATGCAGGGAGGAAATGAATTGTTTGGCTTCAGTGTGAAGGCTGGAGGGGCAGCTATCTCCCAGAGAGAAATGCTGGCAGAGGCCATTGTTTCTTTACTGAGCCCTGCCCCCATCAGAATTGGTAGGCAAGCAACATGTCTGAGTGTCCATCATCCTGGCTTACAGGGTTCATCCCATCCTGCTGATTCCCAGAGACCTACCACCCCACCCAGCTTGTCGGCCCATCCAAGCCCTTTCCAGTAGGTTTTTCATGCAAACAGCTCTCTTGGCTCATGCTGTGGACTTTCCTAAAGCTCTCAAAAGTTCACAAACCCTGAAAAAGCAGCATCTGGCCACAGCATGCCTTCTACTCCTCACTAAGTGGCCTGAGGTCCAGCACTAGTGGCAACCAACCTTTGTTTGAAGGTTGGCCTCTCCTGGGTACCTCCAAGACCAGCACAAATAGCACCATCTGCAGTTCAGATTGTAGCTCCTGTTGGTGGCCTTGGGCAGGGCAAAGGTGGTAGCTAACCTTGGCCTGAAACTCCCAGGAGGCCCCAGAGCCAAAACATCCATTGGACAGCGCAGACCATGCTGGAGCATCACTCAACCACCTCCAGAAAGGACACACTCAAGGGGCAGACTCATCAGGTACCAGAACCCTGCAGAATTGAGTTCTGCTCTGCAGGGTCAGTCCCTGCACAGCAGATTCTTCACTGTGATCATGGCCAATCCTCACAGCATATTGGCCTGGGGGTAAATCCTACCCATTGACATGTCAACAGTAATCAAGGTTCAACTTAACAGGAGGGTGCACACAGCCCACACAGGGATACACCTGAGTGTCCAGCTCTGGTGATTCACAAGGCTGCACTACTGGGCCCTTCAGGACACCTGCTACATAAGGCCATTCTACCAAGTATGGGAGACATAGCAGTTCTACCTAATACATAGAAACAAACACAGGAGCAGCCAAAATGAGGAGACAAGCATCCCAAATGAAAGAACAGAACAAAACTCCAGAAAAAGAACGAAACAAAATGGAGACAAGCAACCTACCAGATGCAAAGTTCAAAACAGTGGTGATAAGGATGCTAAGTGACCTTAGAGGAAGAGTAGATGAATGTAGAGAGAACTTGAACAAAGAGATAGAAAACACAACAATACGGAAAGAAAACATAAACAGGAACCTGTCAGAAATAAAGAATACATGAACTGAAATGAAGAATACATTACAGGGAATCAACAGTAGAGTAGATGAAGCAGAGAATCCATCAGCAATTTGGAGGATAAGGAAGTAGAAAACACCCAATCAGAACAGCAAAAAAGAAAAACAAAATATCCAGCCTGGCTAGTGTGGCTCAGTGGATTGAGCCCTGGGCTGCAAGCCAAGGGGTTCCCAGTTCAATTTCCCTCAGGGCACATGCTTGGGTTGCAGGCCAGATCCCTAGTAAGGTGCACACAAAGGGCAACCACACATTGATGTTTCTCTCCTGCTCTTTCTCTCTCCCTTCCCCTCTCTCTAAAAATAAATCAATAAAATCTTTTTAAAAAGATTTTAAAAAGAATCCAAAATGAAGATAGTTTAAGGAGCCTTTGGGACTACTTCAAGTGTACCAATGCTCACATTATTGGGTGCCAGAAGGAGAAGACAGAGAACAAGGAATTGAAAACCTATGTGAAAAAATAATGATGGACTACTTCCCTAACCTGGTAATGAAAATAGGCATACAAGTCCAGCAAGTGCAGAGAGTCCCAAACAACAAAACCAAAAAATGTCCACACGAAGACACATCATAATTATAATGCTAAATCTTAAACGCAGAGAATCTTTTTTAAAATCAATTTTATGGACAGAAAAGAGGGAGAAAGAGAAACAGCAATCTGTTGTTCCACTTATTCATGCATTCATTGGTTGATTCTTGTATGTGCCCTGACTGGGGATTGGACTCACAATGTTGGTATATCAGGATGAAGCTCTACCAACTGAGCTACCTGGCCAGGGGAAGGGTCTTGAAGAAGAAGGAGGAGGAGGGGCAGGGGGCTAAGAGGGAGAGGAGAATAAAAATATGAATAACAATATGACAGTATGTACATATCCATCCACAATTACTTTAAGTGCAAATGAATTAACTGCTCCAATCAAAAGACTTATGGTGGCTGAATGGTAATAAAACAAAATCCTTATGTATGCTGTCTACAAGAGACACATTTCAGATAAAAAAACACAGACTGAAAGTAAAGGGATAGAAAAAGATATTTCATGAAAATGGAAATGAAAAAAAGTGGGGTAGCAATACTTACACCAGACAAAATAGATTTTAGAACAAAGGCTTAACAAGAGACAAAGAAGGACCCAGACATTCTACTCTGAGTATTTATCCAAAGAAGCCCAAAACACTAAATTGAAAAGACATATGCACCCATATGTTCATTTTGGCATTATTTACAATAGCCAAGGTATGGAAGCCACCTAAGTGTCCATCAATGGATGAACAGATAAAGAAGAAGTGATGCATATATACAATGGAATATGACTCAGCCATAAAGCAGAACAAAGTCTTGCCATCTGCAAAAACATGGATGAACCTAGAGGGAACTATGCTGAGTGAAACAGGCTGAACAGAGAAAGACAAATGCCATATGATTTCATTTATATGAGGAATCTAAAAATCAAAATAAATTAACAAGCAGAACAGAAACAGACTCATCGATACAGAGAGAATTTTGATGCTTGCCAGATGGGAGGGGTGTCAGAAGGGAGGGACGAAACAGTTGAACAGATTAAGAATTACAAATTGGTTTTTACTGAATAGTTATGAGGATGAAAAGTACAGCATAGGGAATATAGTCAATAATATTGTAATAACTATGTATGGTGTCTGATGGGCTCTAGATTGTTGGGATGGTCACTTTGTAAGTTATATGAATGTCTAATCACTGGATTGTACACCTGAAATAATTAATATATATATCAATAATTTAAAAATAATTTTTAAAAAAGAAATAGATGATATAAATACATCTATATCTGTTACAGGAATTGAATCAATAATTAATAATCTTTCAAAACTGGAAGTAACAGGCCCAGATGGGTTCGCTGATGAATTCTACCGAACATTCATGGAAGAAATTATACCAATTCTCTACAATTTTTTTCAGAGAACAGAAGCAGAGAGAACACTTTTTCAACTCATACTGAGGCCAGAATTACCCTAATACCCAAACTAAAAAAAAAGGACATTATAAGGAAGTAAAACAACATAGCAATATTTCTCATAAATATAGATGTAAAAATCCTTGGTAAGTATTAGCAAATCAAAATGAAGAATGTATAAAAAATGTTTTATACTATTACCTACAGGGATTTATCTCAGGTAGGCAAACTGGTTCAACATTCAAAATTAATTAATATAATCCATCATATTAACAGACAAAAAAATGATCATATAATATCAATAGATGCAATAAAAGCATTTGCCAAAATCAAATACTCACTTATGATGAAAACCCTTAGCAAACTAAGAATAGAAGTAAACTTCCTCATAAAGTTATAAATAGAATGCTCTCTAGTGGGAATCTCTAAGAGTTTCTGTTACCAGACAGGTGACCTGACCCTGAGTGAGCTCTGCCCAGGGCCAGCCAGTAGTGCTGTTGTCAGTGGAAATTAGGCTCTTCTGTGGGATCATGAAGAAAGCATTCCAAGGACACATGCATAGGAGATTGTGGTGTGGCAAAATGGTTTATCTGTGTAGAAACAGAAGCTGCCCCTGGACTTCCCAACTTCCCATTTCCATCCATCCCACCCTAGAAAATCAGGGCCAGAAATGGGGTCAATGTCCAGAGATCCTGTGCCATGCCAAGGCTAGTTCAGGCCAGTCTCTCTCATCATCAGCTAGCTTAGCTTGTGCCTGCTGCAATCCTTTGCTGTGCTGAGGTATTCATTCAGGCTCCCTCCTGGAGCTTGTATGTGGAGTCAGCACAACCATCAGCCATGCAGCTGCTAAGGCCACATAGCTATGGAGAGAGGATATGCGAGTACATGGGGTGAGTGCATTACAAGGCAAAAGAGAAAGAGAGAGAGCAAGAGAGCACCCTGTTCCCTTGGGGATTGTTCAGCTTGGGTTTGAGATAGACTGGGTGATTTTTCAAATTGTCCAATGAACTTCCCAAGTTTCTACATATTTTTGATAGGTCCACTCCCTAGTTAGACTGACAGGCATCTATGGCCAAGCTCCTCACCTTGCACCATTTTGACTTCTGTTGTACATACCTGCTTTCCCCCGCTCCGACTAGGCAATCTGGTAAGAAGGCAGGGAGGGAGGACTGTTAATCCCCTTGGCAGAGAAATACTATAATCCCCTGGGGTGTAAAGTTTGTAGCTTCCTGGTAAAGCAAACAGGCTTATACTCCCCAGTTTATTAAGCTTAATGTGTGAGTCCCTTTGCTCTCTTCCCTTTATTAATAATTAGTTAACTACCAACAGTAACAGTATGTGGGTTCTTGTGTAGGAAAAATTTCATAACACGAGTCCAAGTGAATATTAGGGTATGTTTATTAAAGCTGGGGACAGTAAAACAGGGAAGGACTTAGCATAGAAGAAACAACAGGAGAGTCTAGGACTGGGAAGTCACAGAAAAGGGGTCCTTGGGGACAGGTTCAGGGGATTAGCCTGGGATGAGCTGCTGCTACTTATTGCTCCCTGGTCACAATTCTTGTGCGGTCCCTTACAGTTTAGAAGATGTTTGCCTGTGGGGGAACATGAGGGAAGAATAAAGGGAAGGGAATGGCATGGGCTGCTCCCCAGGGGGAGAGCGTTCATGCTGATTGCTTTGTCTTGAGGCTTTTATCTCTCTCTTGCGGGCAGGAATCTTAGGGGAGGTCTCAGAGGAGGGTTTTAGTAGAATATTCATCAGTTTTCCAGGTGTGCTCTTTTAGGGTCATGGTCTCTACTGATAGGTCAGCACCAGGGAAGGGGTTTTAGTCATTGCAGCTGGTCATCACATTGCCCACCTGGTTTTGTTGCTTTCCTGGGCCTTGGGCTAAAATACAACTGAGGCCTAGATGCTATCTCTAGGAAGGTGACCTGTATCTGGCTGCAAATTGTTTAGCCTGTTTGTTCATCTCCCTGTCTCAGTTTCCCTATTGCACTTGTCCTAGCTTACTGACCCGTCTCAATTCTACTTTAGATTTGAATTTACTACACTAGATACACTAGTTTCTTGGACAGCACTTAAAAGGGTAGTTACAGGGACAAGCAGTAATGACAAATATTCAGTATCATTAGACAGTCTTGACTTCAGTCTAGTGTGGCTCTCAGTGGCTTGTCAGGAGATAAGGGTAAAGCTGGAATTCCCGGGCTTTATTGTGTGTGTGCATGCAGAAAAGCCTGTTTATTTGTTTATTTATGTATTTGTGTATCTATGTATATTTTGATTATGTTATTATAGTTGTCCCAATTTTCCCCCCTTTTCTCCCCTCCACCTGGTACCCCCCTTCCCTCCAGCAATCCCCCACTTACTTCGTGTCCATGGGTTGTGCATCTAAGTTTTTTGGCTTCTCCATTTCCTATACTGTTCTTAACATCCCACCTATTTTGTACCTATCAATTATGCTTCTTATTCCCTGCATCTTTTCTCCCATTCTCCCCCCTCCCCCTCCAGCTGATAACTCTCCAAATGATCTCCATACCTATGATTCTGTTCCTGTTCTTGTTGTTTGCTTAGTATGTTTGTTTGTTTGTTTTTTGGATTCATTTGTTGATATTTGTGAATTTGTTGACTTTTTAATGTTCATAGTTTTCGATCTTCTTTTTCTTAAATAAGTCCCTTTAACATTTCATGTAATAATGGCTTGGTGATGATGAACTCCTTTAGCTTTACCTTGTTGAGGAAATACTTTATTTGCCCTTCCATTCTAAATGAAAGCTTTGCTGGATAGAGTAATCTTGCATGTAGGTCCTTGCCTTTAATGACTTTGAACACTTCTTCCCAGCCTCTACTTGCATACAAGGTTTCTTTTGAGAAATCAGCTGACAGTCTAATGGACACTCCTTTGTAGGTAACTCTGCTTTTCTCTTGCTGCTTTTAAGATTCTTTCTTTCTCTTTATCCTTTGGCATTTTAATTATGATATGTTTTGGTGTAGTCCTCTTTGGCTCCAATTTGGATGGGATTCTCTATGCTTCCTGGACATGTATGTCTATTTCCTTCAAATTAGGGAAGTTTTCTTTCATTATTTTTTCAAGTAGGTTTTCAATTTCTTGCTCTTCCTCTTCTCCTTCTGGCATCCATATGATTTGGATGTTGGCATGTTTGGAGATGTCTCCTAAGCCTCTCCTCATTTTCTGAATTCTTGTTTCTTCTTTCTGTTCTGGTTGAATGTTTATTTCTTCTTTATGTTCCAAATTGTTTATTTGAATCCTGGTTTCCCTCCGTTCACTGTCAGTTCCCTGTTAAGAAAATAAATTTTTCTTTAATTCACTTCATGTAACCTTTATTTCTTCCTTTATGTTGTTGCCATACTCAATTAGTTCTTTGAGCATCCTGATCACCAGTATTTTGAACGCTGCATTTAACAGGTTGGCTAACTCCATTTTGTTTAATTCTTTTTCTGGGTTCTTGTTCTGTTCTTTCGTTTGGGCCATATTTCTTTATCTTCTCAATTTGGCAGCCTCCCTGTATTTGTTTCTGTGTATTAGGTAGAGCTGGTTTGACTCTCTGTAAATTGAGTGCGTTGGAGACTTAGGTAATCTCCAGGGTGGGGCAACTTGCTTCACTGCTTTGTGGCTGTGTGTGGGGCGAGGGCTTGGAGAGGGGACTGTGCCACTGTCTGGCTTCTGGGGATTTGCCCAGCACTCGCCCCATTTCCAGTTACTGAACCCACTCCCCAATGTGACTGGCCCTTCCATCTGTTGCCCTGGTGTTGAATCCCAGAGTGGGTGGGTTTGTGTACATTTTAAGACCACATGGGCCCTTTAAGGGGAGTTTCCTGAAAATCTGGCAGTTTCTTCTGCCACCTCAACCTCCATTGATTTTTACAGCCAGATGTTATGGGGATTTATCTTCCCAGCACTGGAACCCTGGGCTGTGCAGTCTGGTCTAGGGCTGGGTTTACTTGCTCCCAAGGTATCCCTCCCAATTTTTATCTACCATACATGAATGTGGGACTGACTGTGCCCATTCTGCCGCAGCTGCCATCTCTGTGTCTCTGCCCCTCCTACCCATCTGGATGAATGTGGCTTCTTTAAATCTTAGTTGTCAGATTCCCATACAGTTCAATTTTCTGACTGTTCTGGTGTTGTTTTGAAATTTAGTTGTAATTATTTTTGTGGTTGTGCAAGAAGGTGAAGCATGTCTAACTACACCTCCATCTTGACCAGTAATCCTGGAATTCCCTGCCTTTAAGCATGATGAGGCTCATCCAGTAGGAAAAAGCTGTTCTGTGGAAGGGGCATTGCTCTCCAAACAGGAAGTTCAGTGACATGGCAGTGACAGAAAATGCTGAGCATAGCATTTTTCAGATCCTTAGTCTATGAATTCCCATAAGTTCACTTTCTAAATCCAGATAATGATATTTGACAAACCACCACACCCTTTTCCATAGTGGCTGTACCATTTTGCATTCCTATCAATTGTGCGCAAGGGTTTCAGTTTCTCCAGATTCTCACCAACACTGGTTTTTTTTTTTTTGCATGTGTTTGTTTGTAAAATGGTTGGATCTTTTGTCTGCAAGTGTTTGTGTGTACTCAAATATACATATATGCATATTAATTGAACATTAATGCTTAACTAAAATATTTGTGGGCATAATTATTATTTTTAATTACCCTTTGCTGCCCTTCTTCCATTTCTCTTCTCTGGCAATCACCAATCTGTTCTCTGTATGTATGAGCTTGTGGGGGTTTTTTTCTTTCTTAGATTCCACATATAAGAAGGATTATACAAAAAAAAAGAAGGATCATACAATATTATTTTTCTAAGATTTTATTTATGTACTTTTTTTTAGAGAGGGGGAAGGGAAGGAGAAAGAGAGGGAGACAAACATTAATGTCTGAGAGGTACAGCGATTGGTTGCCTCTCACATATCCCCAGTGGGGGACCTGGTTGCAACCCAGGCATGTGCCCTGACTGGGAATCGAACTGGTGGCCTTTCAATTCACAGTCCAGCACTCAGTCCACTGAGCCACACCAACCAGGGCAGGATCATATAATATATTTCATTCTCTATGGCTTTTTCACTTAGCATAATGAAGGTCCATTCATGTTGTCAAAATTGAGAAAATTCATTCATTTATTTTTCATAGCAGCCCAATTTACAATAGCTAAGTGCTGGAAGCAACCTAAGTGCTCATCAGTAAATGAATGGATCAAAAAACTATGGTACATTTACATGATGGAATACTACGCAGCAAAAAGAAGGAGCTCCTACCCTTTGCGACAGCATGGGTGGATCTGAAGAGCATCACGCCAAGTGAAATAAACTAGGTGGTGAAAGACAAATACCATATGATCTCACCTGTAAGTGGAACCTAATAAACAAAACAAAAATTCATTCATTTTTAAGGGCTGAATAATATTCTAATGTATTTGCATACCACATTTTTTAATCCATTCATCCATTAATGGACAATTAGGTTGCTTCCGTAGCCTCACTATTGTCCCATCCAAGTACTAACCAGGCCCGACCCTGCTTAGCTTCCGAGATCAGATGAGATGGGGCGCATTCAGGGTGGTATGGCCGTAGACCATAGCCTCGCTATTGTAAATAATGCTACAGTGAACATGAGGGTGCAGATACCTTTTCAAATTAGTGTTTTTGTTTCTGTTATATAAATACCCAGAAGAAGAATTACTGGGACTTATGATAGATCTATTCTTAATTTTATAAGGATCTTCCATACTGTTTTCCTTAGTGGCTGTGCCAATGCAAATTTTAACCAACAGTCCACAAGGCTGACCTTTTCTCCACAACCTCCTCAACACTTGTCATTTCATGTCTTTTTGATAATAGCCATTCTGACTGGTGTGAGGTATTGTCTCATTGTGGGTTTAATCTGCATTTCCCTCACAACTAATGATGTTCAGCATTTTTTCACACACCTGTTGGCCATCTGTATATCTTCTTTGGAAAATTGTCTTTTCAGATCTTATCCATTTTTTTAGTTTGATTGTTTGATTTTTTTACTATTGAGTTGTAAGAATTCTTATTTTTGGATATTATAGTTGGATATTAAGGGCAAATTTCAGTGTTTTCTGAGTCTTTCTGGTCCCCTTCTCTCCACCACTTCTGTCACTCAGGACTGCATGAGGTTGTGTTTATGCCACCTTCCCAGGAGACTTACCCAGCCAGCCTGCTATACAACTTTTGCCTTGCAGGGCTCAGGGCTCTTCAGAGGGCCTTTTGTGTCCTTGAGCTATGGGATTCCTCAGTCTTTTCCAGGCTGAGCCAGGTTGGTTTTCAGAGATACCATCAGTCTATAATTCCATGGCTCTCATTCTACCCTGAAGTTCTTGGATTATTTTTTAAGATTTAATTTATTTTTAGAGAGAGGGGAAAGGAGGGAGAAAGGAAGGGAGACAAACATCAATGTGTGGTTGCCTCTCACACCCCCCCACCACTGGAGATTTGGCCCACAACCTAGGCATGTGCCCTAACTGGGAATAGAACCTGCAACCCTTTGCTTCGTAGTCCAGCCCTCAATCCAGTGAGCCACATCAGCTAGAGCTCCTTGAAATTCTTCATCCTTTAAATCTCCTCTTGGGTAGAACAATGTTGTTCCTTTTAGAGCATCATGATGATGCTCTTCATCATTATGAAATTTTCCTGAATCAATTGTGTATGGTATAAAATTTGAGAGTTTGGCATTCAGACAAGGTTTTGGTAACTCAAAAAGTATTTCCTGCCCTGGCTAGTGTGGCTCAGTGGATTGAGAGCTGGCCTGTGAACCAAAGGGTTGCTGGTTTGATTCCCAGTCAGGGCACATGCCTAGGTTGTGGGCCAAATCCCCAGTGGTGGGGGTGGGTGAGAGGCAACCACACATTGATGTTTCTCTCCCTTTCTTTCTCTCTCCATTCCCCTCTGTCTAAAAATAAATAAAATCTTTAAAAAAGTATTTTCTCTCAAAGCTTCTGTCTCGGTCATGAGAATCAAAATTCTATTTTTTATGACTCATTTCTTACTCTATGTTGTAGCCCTCTTGAAGATGGTAAGCATGTCCAGGGTCCAGATTTCATGGTGGAAAGGATGTGAGGTAAAAAGGAACTAATAAGAATGAGTTTATACTCATCTGTCAAAATACTATCCTTGTATATATACACAGGACAAACATACATACCCATCTTTACAATAACATGGGGTTGTATCATAGTATTCCATTTCTAGGAATGTATCCTATAAATATGTTTTACAACATTTTTAAAAGTAGCAAAAATCAGAGATCACCTAAGTGTCCATTATTAGGGACTGGTTTAAAGTGTTATATCCATAAATGAAATTTTGTACAATTGTTAAAAAGAATAAGATAACTTTAACTGATGTGGAAAAGTGTCCATACATTGTTAAGTTGCAAACAGTAATGTCTAAACATTTATATGAGGTCAGAAAATGCCTATGAAAAATACACAAGAAGGAGGAATTGAGAGAGAAGGAGAGTATACTTTACTCTCTTATGTATTATTACAGTTTTTTAAATAATGGATGTGTAAATAACTTTATAATGTTTTAACTCAACTAAAAGTTACATTTTTCATATAAAATATATTTGTAACAGGAGTATATTCCAGAGTGTGCCAAAAATATTAGTTTACCTGCATTTCAGTTGTCTCTAATTTTTTTAAAGATCTCATTTATTTACCTCTAGAGAGTGGGGGAGGGAGAGGGAAAGAGAGAGAGAGAAACATCAATGTGTAGTTGTCTCTCATGTGCCACTGGGGACCTGGCCTGCAGCCCAGGCACATGCCCTGACTGGGAATCCAACCAGCAACCCTTTTGTTCACAGCGCACGCTTAATCCAATGAGCTACACCAGCCAGGGCTCTAATTTTTTTAATCCTCACCCGAGGATATGTTTTTTTAAATTAATTTTAGAGAGAGAGGAAGGGAGAGAGAGAGAGAAACATCGATGTGAGAGAGAAACATTGATTGCTTGCTTCCCATACACACCCTAACTGGGAATCAAACCTGCAGCTCCTTGATGCACAAGACGACATTTCAACCACCTTAGTCACCTGTCCAGGGCTCAGTTGTTTCTAATTTAAAAAAAAAAAAATCTTAAACTATGTTGAATAAATGATCAGTGTTCTTTTACCTACTTAATATTTAAATACTGATTTTTAAAAAGGTTTTATCATGGAAATTTTGGGTTTTTTTTTTTTTTAAACTGACATTTGGTTTTATTGTGCCAAGGACATTACAGATCATGGATCTTGTCAATACCTGCAGGGCACAGGTGCCCCAATTGCCAAGGCTGCTCCCACTCCCCACATTCAAATCCTGGGCAGTGGCCATAACCGTCAAAGGTGCCACCACCCCAAGATTACAAAGAGATTGGTAGTGGTGATGGTGAAAGCAACAGGAATGCAGTGAGGTCAGAGTCTCATTGTCCAAAGCCCACATAACACCAACCACCCATGCCCCCCTACTCTGCCCTGGCTCGTACGTACTCCAGACCCTGCCCACCTCCAGAGCTGGAGACCAGAGAAAGCAACAATATCTGTGTGCCCTCTCTGTGTGCCACAACCTGTCTGCCCCCAAACCAGAGAGATGCCACCTTCATAGAGTCAATGCTGTTGTCTGTGTCATTTTTGACTGGTTAATTTTATAAGATAAAAGTACATTTTAACAAAGAAAAAATTCAACATTGAAGGCTCAGACATTCTCAGGGTATTGGGAAGGGGAATTCCCCACTTCTTCCTCTCACTTTCCTGGCATAGTTGTGGAGGTGGGTTGACAAGGTCTTCAGAACTTGGGACGAATGGGGGTCAGGAAGGCTTCCCTCTGCCTAAATGTCTCTCCTCAGGGACTGCCTGGCTGCCAGTTGGTTTGTATCTGTGTGCCTCTTGCCTACCTTCGGCACCCGTGCCCGAGTCCCCTGTGGAATGCAGGGATGGTGCTGTGCAGGGGGCAATAGGGCACATCAGCTGGCAAAGAGACAGGTGATAATGGTGGTGGCAGCGATGAGAGGGGGCACAGGAGTGGATCAGCAAGAGGGAAGTGGGGAGGAGGAAAAGGAGGGAAGAAAGGGAAGGAGGAAGAAGGCAAGAGGGAGAAAGCCAAAGAAGATGTGGTGGCACTGGAGGGCAGGAGTGGTGGGAGTTGGGAGGTAAAAATTTTCAAATATATGCAGAAGTACACAGAATAGTGCTATGCCTCCCCCAGGATCCCATCCAGCTTCAATAGTGCTCAACGAGGAGCAGGTCTTGTTCTGTTTATGCCCCACCTACTCTTCCATCCCAATTTTGCTTGAAGCAAATTCCAGAAATAATATCACTCCATCCATACATTTCTCAGTATTCCTAAAACATAAGGTTTTTTTAAATATAACCACAATACCATTATTACACCTACATTTAAAAAAATGTTACATTCTTAATATTAAATGGGCAGTGTTCAAATTTTCAACTATCTCATAAAACTTTCACTTTTTAAAAAGTCAGGATCTAAAGAGCTCCTGGTTGGTATGTTTCTTAATTAGTTTTTTTTTTCCTTCGTAATGCCTTACTTTGAAACATGAGGAGGAACTCTTATAGGTATACATGAAAAAGACAGACATGATCACAGGTAAAAGCAAAGAAAATGTAACCAGAAAGCAGCTATTGAACCTGAAGTTCTGTTATGACATGTTGCAGGGATGAAAGGAATGGTAATCAGTATTCCTCTCCTTCCTCTTCCTCTCTTACAAGAGAATCCACACCAACCTCCTCATAATCGTTCTCAAGGGCAGCCATGTCCTCAGGGGCTTCAGAAAACTCTCTTTCCTCCATGCCATCACCCATGTGCCAGTAGACAAAGGCACGCTTGGCATATACAAGGCCAGGTGAGCCTAGGCCTCAGCAATAGCTGTGGTGTTGCTCAGGACACACATAGCTTGCTGTACTTTGGCCAGTTCTCCACCAGGTACCACAGTGGAAGGCTGGTAATTAATGACAACTTTGAAGTCAGTGGATGCTGCACTTAGTCTTGATGGTGGCAATGGCAGCGTTGACATCTTTGGGAACCACATCACAATGATACAACAGGCAGCAAGCCATGATGTATCTAGTTACCATGGCAAGGGTCACATTTCACCATCTGGATGGCCGATCTCTGCCACAGAAAGCAGATGGGGCTTTCTCAGCAGAGATGAAAGTGGAATATGTAGCCAGAGGGAACTGATGCAGAGATAGGGCACCAGGTTGGTCTGATATTAGAGCAAATCAATATTCAGGGCTCCATCAAACCTGAGGGAAGCAGTGATGAAGGACACAATCTGGCTTATTAGATGGTGAAGGGTAGTGTAGGTTGGGCTCTCAGTATCGAGGTTTCTACGACAAATGTTGTAAATGGCCTCATTGTCAACCATGAAGGCACAATCAGAGTGCTCCAGGGTGGTGTGGGTGGTGAGGATGGAGTTGTAGGGCTCCACTATAGCTGTGGAAATCTGGGGCCCTGGGTAAATGAAGAACTCCAGCTTGGACTTTCTGCCATAACTGACAGAGAGATGTTCTATCATCAGGGAGATGGACCCAGAACCAGTTCCTCCACATGCTTGCCAGAGGCTGTCTCACTGAAGAAGGTGTTGAAGGAGTCACCTCCTCCACCAATGGTATTGTCACTTGGCATTTGGCCATTAGGCTGGATGACATGGATAGAGATGAACTCACATATGGTTGTGGGTTAGCAGGTGTAGGCAGCAGGACTAGACACTGGGTCCCAGTTATTATCCCTGACAAGCTAAGAGCCAACACACAAAATAAACAAACAAATAAAATGACAAAAAAAAATGCAGTTTAGTTGGAAAAAGCACTAGAACAGGAGTCAGAATATAGGTTTAAGTCCTGACTTCGTCACCTGCTAAGTATTTTATTTTAGACAATTGGCTAACTCTGATTCCCTGTGTTACTTTTTAATTTTTTCCCATTTGTATTTTGAGGATAAAAATAGCAGAAAAAGCCCTGACCAGTGTGGCAAAGAGAAAGGCTGCCAGTTTGATTTCAATCAGGGCTCATGTGAGAGACAACCGATCAATGTCTCTCTTTCATATCAATGTTTCTCTTCCTCTCTTTCTCCCTCCCTTGCCTTCTATTTAAAATAAATAAATAGGAGTTCCGGCCAAGATGGAGGCATATGTGGACATGCTGTGCCTCCTCGTACAACCAAAATTAAGGACAACAAAGATTTAGAAACAAGAAAACAACCTGAACTGATAGAAAATTGGACTGTATGAAAGTCCAACAACCATTCATCCAGATCGGTAAGAGGGGCGGGTCCCAGCAGGAAAAAGTGGAGGTTGGCAGACCTGGGTGCTCAGGCAGCAGCAGCTGGCAGATCCCAGGCGCATAGGTGGCAGCTAGTGGACCCCAGGCATGGGGTGGCAACAGTGCAGACCCAGTGAGGCTGTGTAAGGCGACTGGCTGACCATATGGTCCCACATTCACATAGATAATCCAGGTGAAGGGGAATCCGAGAGAGAGCAGAGCAAGTGCCACTGTTACTTCTCGGACCCCGCCCCTGCATACAGCGTCACTACCCAGAGACTGGGCTGCTCCACCTGGGGAACACCTAAGGCTCTGCCCCTTACTACATAATAGCCATGACCATACCAAAAAACAAACAAACAATCAAACAAAAATGGCTCAAACAGAGAGCAAATCAAAGCCCCAGAACCAATTCATCCAAGAGACCAAGAGATAGCCAACCTATCAGTTGCACAGTTCAAAGCCCTGGTGATCAGGATGCTCACAGAATTGGTTGATTTTGGTCACAAATTACAGGAACAAATGAAGGCTACAATAAGTGGAATGAAGGAAAACGCACAGGGAACCAATAGAGATGGGAGGAAAACTGGACTGGACCAGAAGGAAGAAACAAATAACCAAACAGAAAAGAAGGAAGAAACAAGAATTCAAAAGGATGAGGAGAGGCTTAGGAACCTCCAGGACATCTTTAAATGTCCCAACATCCGAATTATAGGGGTACCAGAAGGAGAGAGGAAGAGCAACAAGTGGAAAACTTATTTGAACAAATAATAAAGGAGAACTTCCCCAATCTGGCAAAGGAAATAGACTTCCAGGAAGTCCAGGAAGCTCAGAGAGTCCCAAAGAAGTTGGACCCAAGGAGGAACACACCAAGGCACATCATGATTACATTAGCCAAGATTAAAATGAAGGAGAGAATTCCAGAAGCAGCAAGGGATAAGGGGACAGTCCCCTACAAAGGAGTTCCCATCAGACTGTCAGCTGATTTCTCAAAAGAGACCTTACAGGCAAAAAGGGGCTGGAAAGAAGTATTCCAAGTCATGAAAGTCAAGGACCTACATTCAAGATTGCTGTATCCAGCAAAGCTGTCATTTAGAATGGAAGGGAAGATAAAGTGCTTCTCAGATAAGGTCAAGTTAAAGGAGTTCATCATCACCAAGCCCTTATTATATGAAATGTTAAAGGGACTTATCTAAGATAAAGAAGATCAAAAATAGGACAGTAAAAAGACAGCAAATTCACAGATATTAACAGCCACACCTAAAACAAAAGGAAACTAAGCATACAACTAGAACAGGAACAGAAACACAGAAATGGAGATCACATGGAGGGTTAGCAACAGGGGAGTGGGAGGAGGAGAGGGGGGAAAAGGTACAGAGAATAAGTAGCATAGATGGTAGGTAGAAAATAGACAGGGGGACAGCAAGAATAGTGTGGGAAAAGTAGAAGCTAAAGAACTTATGACACATGGGCATGAACTAAAGGGGGGAATGTGGGTGGGAGGGGGTGTGCCGGGTGGAGGGGAATGATGGGGGAGAAATGGGACAACTGTAATAGCATAATCAATAAAATATATTAAAAATAATAGTAATAAAATAAAATAAGTAAAATCTGTTAAAAATAGCAGGAACAACAGCACTAATAATAAGGATAATGATGCCAGCTTCAGCGTGTAAAGGCACTTTGTGAACTTCAACAAAACAATCTATTATCACTGCCAATCCTTCAACCTGGGAGTGACTACCCCAGTGCCCATGTTTATTTCTCTTACTTTACCTGCTTGGGAGTCTCTTTCCCAAATGTTCTCAAACCTCCTTTATAAAATACATTGACTTGGCTCTGACTGGTGTGGCTCAGTTGGTTGAGTGTTGTCCCACAAAGTGAAGGTGGCCAGTTCATTTCCCAGTCAGAGCACATGCCTGGGTTTCGGGTTTAGTCCCCGTAAAAGAGGCAACTGATTGATGTTTCTCTCCATCTCTTTCTCCCTCCCTTCCCCCCTCCCTAAAAAATAAATAAAAATATATATTTTTGTCCTGGCTGGTGTGGCTCACTGGGTTGAGCACCGGCCTGCAAAACAAATGGTTGCGGGTTCAATTCCCACTCAAGGCACATGCCTGGGTTGTGGACCAGGTCCCCAGTGGAGTGTGCCAAGAGGCAACCACACATTGTTTCTCTCCCTCTCTTTCTCTCTACTTTCCCCTCTCTCTAAAAATAAGTAAATAAAATCTTTAAAAAATACATAAATATTTTTAAATAAACAAATATTTTTAAAATAAATATTTTCAAAAATAAATGTTTTTATTTATAAATATTTATTTTGGTTAAAATATTTAAGAAATAAATATTCTTTAAAAAATAAATACTTTTTTTTAAATAAAATAAAAATCATTGACCTGTACCAGTGAAAATAAGACTGGTATAGACGGACTTCTGGACCTCATGCTGGCACAGGTGTGGGGAAGTGGGCACAAGCATAGAAAGGTATCAGGAAGGTGAATATAGATGACCCTTCTGAGAAGTCATTAGGCAGCATGTTGCAGACTTTAAAAAAACTATACATTCCCTTGATTCAGCAACCCTACCTCCTAAAGTGAATAATTGGACAAATGAGATAAGACATATCTATGACAACAGCCACTACAGGGTTATTTATAAACTCTAAAAACTGGAAAGGATTTACATATAATACTAGTTTATAATGTTATGGAACATCCATAAAATGGAATGGAATACAGTACAAAAATATAAATAATTTTGTAGATCTACACTGCTTGACATGGGGACACATCTGTGACATATTTCTAAGTTTAAGCTGTTATTTTTTAAAAAAGAAAGAAACAACCAACCAAAATGAGGTCATGTGTGCAGCCAAATCACCAAAACAAGTCTCCATGCCTAATGTAATGCAGTTTCAGACCCCTCCCAGGAATGGAATTTTAAGCCAGTCTGGAATTCCCTGATCAGTGCTAGTGAGGTCATCTGCCTGATAAAGACCCTCTGCCCTCTACTACGAAAAGGTGACCTTGCCTGAAATAATTCATTCTTAACTTCTTAGCCCCACTCTTTCTACCCATGAAAACCTTCCATTTTGTACAATTCCTAGGAGTACGTTTCTAGTTACTAGATGAAGTGCTCCCTGGTTCGTGAATCCTTTAATCAGAAAACCATGTAACACAGTTGTACATCTAGTAGAAACCCATTTTTATTTTTAAAAAAGACATTTAAAAATATACACTTTTGGAAGACTGTTTAGAAACATTAAGGTACTAAGGGTGTCACCTCACCTCCACTAAACAGGGTGTCACACTCTATGTGTTTGTGAGCACTGGTGGGCATCTGACATGGATTGCCACAGGAGCTTTCTGGCACGTCTCAGAGCCTCTCTTGGCCCCTCCAGGCTTGTAATCCACTAGCAGCCAGAGGGAGCCTTGGCAGCTTGGACCCTTCAATCCCTTTCTCACCCTCCAATGATGTCCCATCGCATATAGAATAATATGTGACCTCACCTACCTCTCTCGCTTTTCTTCTGTTATTCCTGGGGCAAGAGCCTCTTGCTGTTCCTTGAACATACCAGGCAGATGTTTTTCTCACAAATGTTCACATGGCTCATCCTCTCCTTTCCTTCAGGTTTCTCCCTTCAAGTATTATCTCCTCAGAGAAATCCTTCCCAACTTTCCTAAACCCTACTGCTCTTATCCAGACACATGTTCCCTCACCTGCTT